>JABFDZ020000090.1:2048310-2076781 GCA_019775955.2 Pollimyrus isidori | reverse complement strand
TTATGTCATTTATTTAAACTTTATTTTACCAAGTAAATTAACTGAAAACCAGTTCTCACTGCTTTACGTGATATTCGTGAGAAATAGCAGATTACACATCGGAACTGCATGGGATACAAACGCCATGCGTGTAACTAAACTCTTCAGCCAGTGAGGGCAAAGGTGTGTTGTCATGGAGAAGGTTCCAGGTGTGCAGCCGGGTGAGAGGTCGGCTTGCATCTAACCGTAATGCATTGCGACAGGATTAGAATGCGTTGCTTTAAGCCAGTGATGTAAGCAAGTTGAACGCACCCAATGACCGGACTGGGGAAACAAACTGAATCTGAGTTAATACAGAGGACTACTGACAGCAACCAGAAACAGCTGATGACGAGGGGATCCCACATGAGGTTAACGAGAGGGCGTGGCACATGGAAGGAGTGGACAATCGGGGCAGGACAGGGGTAATGTTGGGATAAGATCTTTATTGTTTTGGAAGCTGTTAAGAAAAAAATGCTCTTCTTGTTTTATCCTGTTCATTTTATTATTATTAATAATAATCATAATAATAAAACATTTTATTTATAACATACTTTTCATTAAGAAAATTTCAAAGTGCTACATTAAAAACAGCAACAGTTAAAAACATCCATAGAATCTAAAATATCACAGCTACTTAATATGAAATCTCAGCAGTTGTATGCTTTCCTAAATAAGAAAGTCTTTAAATTTGCTTTAAAAGAGTCCAGGTTCTGTATAACTCGCAGCTGGACAGGAAGATGGTTCCATAGCTGCTGGGCAACAGAGCAAAAAGCTCGACCCCCCATAGTACAGAGCTTAGTAGAGGGAACTTGAAGTAGCATGGTACCTGATGATCTGAGGATATGGTTGGAGGTTTGCAAACTAATCAGATCTTGAAGATATGAAGGTGCCTGGCCAAAAATACATTTATGGGTTAACAAAAGAATTTTGTACTCAATCCGGGAAGAAACAGGGAGCCAATGAAGTGATTTGAGGATGGGAGTGATATGTTCAAATTTCCTCATTCTCAGTAGGATTCTTGCAGCGCTGTTTTGGATGTATTGTAACTTTTGTATGTCCTTAGCAGGAATCCAAGCAAAAAGTCCATTACAGTAATACAGCCTTGAGGAAATAAAGGCATGGACAAGTTTCTCTGCATCTGGGAGAGTTAAAAGGGGGCGGAGTTCGGAGATTTTTCGTAAGCGATGTCTTGCACAGATGTTTGTGATTTTGTGTTTAAATGCTAAAAAAACATATCTAGGTGTAATTTTGGGGGGCCGTGAACCAATTAATTGGTTTTCCATTATTTCTTATGTGGAAAATTCAATCAGAACTCGAACTTTTTAGGATTCGATCCGGAGTCTGGAACAGATTAAGTTTGAGAACCGAGGTACCACTGTGTCTGTGTGTATATAAAAATTCATGACGTGGACTGTATTTCATAATAATGACATTAAAAAATGCTGACCAAACAATGTAAGTTTTAGGAGATTTGCTTTGTGATAACTGTGAATAGCACTAATCCATAACTGACTCTTTACTTGTGACTAGGGATGAAATGGATATTGGTTTGTCGATAAAATTTCTGATTAATGTTTCACATTTGAATTATCATAAAAAAATATGACTGATTATTGCGCTTTGAAAAACTCTTATTTGTGTTCCAAGGATCAAGGACCATTGTTAATGAGAAGACAAAGCTGAAAATTATAACCAAATTCAAGATGCTATGACAGTTAAATGAACAATATTGAATGCACCGTATAATTAAATAATTGATTCAAACAATTTTCATAATTCAAAAATCAAAATATATTCTGTTTAGTCCTGTCTTTCAAGGAGGAATAAATGTATCTGTAAATTTTTATGAATTGGAAACATTATCCATCAATATGGATTCAGGGCCGCATATATCCCTTTCATTCTGGTAAGTCACAGTAAAAGCTGTCGACTGATTGGGAAACTTCTTGATCATCGTTTTCTCCAGTGACACTTCTGGGTTATCATCTTCAATTTCAGGAAGTGCTTCCCTCCGCATTTTATACATTTCAGAATTTGGTTGAAATTAACTGACACATTGTACATTTCAATATTCTGTGTTGTTCTACTAACATGATACTGATGATATACAGTAACATTTGTGTGTTTCAAAGGATCTTACAAATCTTTATCTCAAGTTCTGATAACAAACGTCAAATGAAGATGATTTAAATGCTTTTTAACATGTGCCTGACAATTTTGAGTTATTCATAAAATGTTCTAGATTTGAATGTATGTTCTTCATTTGGACAGTGAAACTGCGAAGAAAACCATTTAAAAAATAATCATGGTGCAAGTTCCATACTCTTTGACTTGTATTTTTCAAGATAAGCTTTCTCCTTTTATTCCACTAATGTACCCATTTATTGGAAAAGGCCTGAGCCACCTGGACCCATTCAGCTCCTGTTGTGGCTACACTGCCCTTTGTATTGTGTTACACTGCTTATTATCCCAGAAGGCACTGTCTCTTATATTTTGTCACATGCTATTGCCAGAACCTAAATCACTTTCTTCTAAAAAATTTTAATTTGAGTGGGGCGTTACTCATGAATTCCCCTGATGCATCTGAACAGTGTCCTACGTCTGTCCCACTGTCCATAGCTAATAAAGACTATTAATGGTCCCTTTTGTATTACTTCTTGCAACTATAATGTAAATCTCAGGAAAGCATTGAGCCAAATTATTTTGTTAGCATCCGATGAACATGTGAATTGCTGTCATTCATTGCCTTGCATATATATATCCAACATAATAGGTGCCAAATTATTCAATGCCTTTCATGCCAACAATTCCATACATACATAATTTTTTGGATGCTTAGGCTTGTGATTCCAAGTTCAAATGAATCTGATATTAAACCCCTCACATTATAGGATTCATGTCTTCTTTCTTCTGCCTGCTTGCTTTTTAACGCTAAAGAAGAAGAAGAGATGGCTTTACTTGGTACTAAATAAAATTAATCAGAAATGTCTAACATCAGGATGTCCACTTCCTCCTTTTCCCAGGAAAACAGTGGTCATTATTTCAGCTAACATGCTTTTTGTGATGGTTTTTTTCCTTATAATTATATTTATTTTATATTCTGCTTGAAAATAAATCTTTATTTATTAAATGTATATTTTAAAAAGTTTTATCAGTATGCTGAAACACCACTGATTTAGCTGTTAATCAATATCACAATACCAATTCACAGATCATTAGTTTTAAATAACTGTTATTAATTCAAACTGTTCCAAAATGGCTTTATGAATAGGGGCCTATAAGATTAACTCTGGCTTTCAGTGAGGCCCTAGATTTGATGGAATATTTTTCTAGGGAAATGATAGAAAAACAACTGAAGGCAGAAAAACGAACTCGGTGATCTCCAGGGATTGCCGGCCTGACATTCAGAATCAGATTGGCCAGCACTGTATCAACACTGGCACCAGCTCAGTGCAAAACATGGGGATGGCCCCTGCTGTTCTTTGAGAATTTGCCATGTGAACTATGGAGGCCCACAGTGCTTTTCAATGACTGCATGGCTTAAGAAAGGCAGCCTTTTACTTGCTATGCTATAAAACTGCATCTGTGTCCAAAACTCTGCCTTTCTGTATCTTTTGCATTTGGAAAAAAAAGCTTTGGTAGTTCCACCATGTTGATCCTAGAAGTTATTCAGACTTAGGTACCGAAAGCAGGTCCTCCTGTTGTATATTGTATATATTACTTTCTTCCTTTTTTCCTTGATAACATGACTTCATTACATGTTTTTGTCCATCTGTTGTCTTTTATGGAATCGAACGTTAAGATGTTTTTAGTAGCACTGTGTACTTCAATGTTTATGATTTTGATTTGGTTGATTTCATTATGTGTTTTACTACTAGCTTGCTGCTAAATTCAAGGCTGCTATAAATAGCGACAAGAATATAGGCACAAATTAAAAAAGAGAAGAAAAGCAAGAAACTGACAACTAAATAGATAAAATATTAACAGCTGCAGCTTGTTTGGTTTCTATATTTGTGAGCCCAGCACTTGGAAGGTGAGTGCTGACGATGAAGCCAGGAGGCTCATGTTATTGGAAGTGGGACCAGTGACCTGGAATCTGTCAGTTTGTTCATGTTGCCAATCTCTTGCCAGAACTCAGTGTGATGTGGAACAGCTCGTGTCCTCAGCAGTATTATTCAGTTGGAGGTGAGCTTGGAAGGTTGAAGGTATGCTTCTTCCTTTAACAATGTCTGAAAGTTGTGCTCTGTGTGTTTTCTAAGAAATTAGCGTTTAATGTTTTATTGTCCTTTGTGAGTGTGTTGATAATAATAAAATGTCAAGAAGGGGAAAATGCAACAGTTTCACATATTTCTGCATTCCTTTTTCTTTACGAAAAGGCAATGCTTATTTCTGAAGAAATAAAAGGGTGACAATGGATCAAGGTTAAGGAAGCGTCATGAAGCTGAATTTAAGGCAAGAGCAAAAACTGCTCTGTTTTTGTAAGCTTTTTGTGTGAAGGTACAGTACTGCTATTAGACTTTCAGTGTACTGGCGTCCCACTCGGGATAACCCTTGGTCCACACCCTGTCCTTCGAATAGACTTCAGGTTCACCATGACTGGGTAGGCAGTATAAATGAATGAATGAGTGAATTACAATCATATGGTATTAAATGTTTTAGACATTTTTTCATATTTTTCAAATTTATATATTTTTCCGGTTAGGTTATAGGCAAATGAGGAAAACCTGAAGAATGACAAATTTCTGAAATACACAATTTTCACTCTTTATATAATTAAAAAAGTAGATACAATAGTAACTTATCATGGTAGAACAATAAAATTAAGATTATTAAAATTGCAAATCCTCATGTGATCACCTAATAGATTGGAATGACCAGATTTCTGAATGGAATATATTTAAATCCTTTGTATAAAGGATAGTATGCATTGGACCTTCCAAAGGCTATAAATCTTAAGTTTACATATGGTAATGTAACACCTAACCATAACACCTCCATAGAACAATGTTTATTAGAGCATATAGGGAATTACCTGAACTATAATATTGTTACCTTAGACATACTACCCCAGCTGTTTCATTATTTTAAAACAAAAAATAATTGTATTTAACATAACATTATTTTCATTGAGTTACATTGAAGCTTACATTTCCAACAGTGTAGTGATTGTAGAGTGAAAATTATTTAAACAATACAGTCAAAAATATTAAAGGAAGATATATTTTAAAACCAACAGAAATCTTTTGAGGTCAAAGATGGTTTTGAAACACAGTCTACCAACCAAATTTGAAAAGAAGTTAACTTTAGTAACCAAATTTAACTAAATTGAATGTTACAGCAAGAAGGAATCCATGAAAAACAAATTACACTTTAAACTTTTACAATACTATGTTCTGTTAGCTAAATATAATACATAAATGGTTAGTTAACTAAGGTGTGGCATAAGCATATTTTAAGTGTATGAATAACAGATTTTGGCCCATAAGACATTTGATGTCTTTTGTTTATCATTTTGCAGAAAAAAAGGACAAGGTAAAAAAAAACACCATATTCTCTTATCTATCCAGACAGGAACAGTACATCAAACCTAGAAATGGAAGAGATTTATGTGGCACTCCAGTAGAGAATGACCCTTCAGTGATCCATCGTACAAGCAGAAGACAGAGAAAGAAGCTGTGATGTCAGATGTGATGTAGAGATGGAATGATATGAAAATTTAATATCACGATTATAGTCATCAAAATATTAATGGTAATCAGTATTATCACATTATTGTTAAAATGTGCTGAAAATGTTCAACGAGTACTGACATACAAAGAATTTCAAGTTTTATAATGAAATCCACAAATAAAAACAGCAGCAATATGCACTTTTTGTTTGCATAAACATTAATATGATAACAAAGGCAATACTTTATGTAAACATATGAAAACCATATCAAATGCTCAATATTAAATATTAAAAATCTCTGGAGCTCTGTCACTGCCTTGCACCAGGTGTCACTGACACAAAACAAGCCCAGGTTACATGCTGCACCTGTGTACCTGGGGGACTGCTGTTCACTTTGGATAATGCTGGACACTGAGCACACGTTTCTCAAAGCGCAGTAATCAGTCATATTTTTAATGATAATTCAAATGTGAAACATTAATCGGGAATTTTATCGACAAACCAATAGCCGTTTCATTGCTAGTCACAAGAGTCAGTTATGGATTTGTGCTATTCACAGTTATCACAAAGCAAATCTCCTAAAGTTTACATTGTTTGGTCAGCATTTTTTAATGTCATTGTTATGGAATTTACTAGTTTTATTTTATGTCCCAAAAAGCTTAAATGTATTAATATGTAATGCATTTTAAAAGAAGAACAATTTGGTCCCCAGTGTGGTATTCTGAAAGTCTCACAAAGATCCCACATAAAACAAAGACTACAATGATGCATTATGGGTATCTTAGGTATTTTTTGTCTTTCACCCACCCTAACAGATGGTTTAGCATATAAATATGAAAGCATTTTAAAGTATGTTTATTCACTTCTAAACAAGGGAAGGTAACCCAACTTGGATATTATTCTTCATAAAAAGAAAAGTATGGATGGGGAGAATGCCTGCAGATAGTCTCATTTAATGATAGATTGGCATAAAACATATTTGTGCTTTATTTATACATGTATTTATTCGAGACTGGGTGCAAAACAGGAGAGTGAGCTACTTTGTGTACATCCACTCATCCATCCATCAAACCTCCAAGCGTGAGGGGCTAGGAGCCTGTTCCAGGCAGCTCAGGGCCCGCAGCAGGGGTGCACCAGGATGAAAGTCCATTACAGGGGACATACACACACAGCGACCCACACAGTCACTCACTACAGGCAACTTAGAGACATGTCTGTGTTCATTTGGCTGTTGTGGGGCCACAAGGTTTTTTTTCTCATTTATGTCATAGTTGGCATCAGGCTTCTCTAAACTGTGGTGGGTGGTCTTAGTTCATTTGCATTAGTAAAGAGCTCTGTCTCCAGACTCATTTGTCTTCCATTGATTCGCTAAATTAGGTTGATGAGAGGCCCTCCTATCAGGTGGCACATTAATTGGGTCATGCTACATCCCATACGTGATCCAAACAATGGGTGCTTAGCACGAAACCTTTCAGCTCAGGCCTGAAACTCTCTTCCACCAATTAGCCTCCGGAATAAATCTGTTTCCTGTCCCCTGCTCCAAACCTCTGGATGCCACTACCCACTGGCTGTGATTGGCTAACCACTGAAAAAGAGTGTTGGGAGACACCAGTTTTTGCCTTCTGAGAGACAAAAAAAATTAACTGTCAAAAAGAAAACAGCATCATACTTTGTTTAGGCTAAATAAATGATTTATTGTACAAAAGGAAAGGCTGAACAAGCAACAAAATAGAAAAAATACAGGTACACAACCATCATACTACCACATGGAATGAATTTTATCTGCACAACATGGAAGGAATAAAAGGAATAAAGGGGAAGAAACAGAAGCGGAAAACCTGTCGGAGTTTTGAATGTTGTGGGTTCTATTTACACAGATGTTACTTATCCCATATATATGAAAACACTCTCATACATACAATTATACATTTAAACAAGTGGCAAAATATGCAGTTTTATGAATGACATTACCAGTGTTTCTAAATGATCCTGGGTACAACATGTTGTTGTATTTAATAATATTTTAAGGTATTAAGTTCAGTAGTCCTTTCAGAATAATCTTTCATTGTTTTTGTCCTTTTTCTTTATGAACCTGAGAGCAAAATGACCCATTTATTTGACTGAAACTTTGAATAAAACCACTTGTGAATGGCCACAGCAGAACACATTCACACGCAATTAAAACTTTACTCAAATTTATTGGGGCAAGGATTGAGAAACATTTTGTGAGGTAGATATTAATAAAATGTATTTTTATTATATTTTTGTCAAACAATGTTTAGCCCATAATTTGTTTCAGATAAATGTCTACAGCCCTTTTTCCGTGTAGTGGGTCAGCAATCGGCATTTGACACTTTTTCGTTGAGTTACAGCACACATCATACCCCCACTTTGGCTGACAACAGCTGTGTTGTATGTGACATGCATGTGATGATCAAGACGTGTTCCTTCCTTTCATCGCTGCAACTCACACTCACGTGAAAAAAAACAAGTAGGCATTTTTCTATTATTCTGTATTCCTCAGTTCAGATATGTGACTTGCGCATAAGTATAAGTCCACAACAAGAATCCATCTAACAGACCTGTTCATCCAAGCATTTGCATCTTCAGGTGTTGCAGTTGGTATGTTTTGCAATTAAAATCAGGGGGAAATATCAGGTTTCCGCTTCAGACGAATGGGAGAAAGGTATGACAGTAACAAAAGAGGAAATGTACTCACTAGATTTTCCACACTGTGTTGTCAGAAGCTTTGACAGTTTCTTTTTCTTCACTTAAATCCATAGTAAAGATCTTGTAACTCAATTAGGTCAAACACAAAACAACACGACTCCTCATATCTTTAACTTCCCATAGTGCAAAATTTATTGTTGGAAAGGTAGAGTGCCTAGAGAGGATTTTATTCCTCAAGAGATTTTTTTTATATATATATTTTTCTAAAGGCTCTTCCTTTATCCAACAGCATAGTGCTTTCGTTTCCAACAAGGGATGTCTCCGCTCGGACATCCGGGAGACAGACTTCTGCTTTTTAATATTAAGTTTTTCAAGCAATTCCAATATTCACCATACCTTATGGGCCAGGACTTGAAAATGTTTTTCAATATATTTTTTTCTCAATAAAAATCACTGTGAAATTATATTCATATCAACATTATTGACAGTATTTCCAATTTAATCCAAAATTAAATAACTCTCTCCCTTTACTTATGAGTATAGCAATCGTGTTTTTCTGCAAAATATTATTGATATATAAGATTCCCTGCACCACTGCCAGTTTGTTTTTTGTCTTGATGTAGTATGATGTTATTTAAAAGGGTTTATGTTATTGTTTTGGGACAGTAGTTCTGCTAAAAGAGAGACTATGGACATGGATTAAATGTCTTGCAGTCAGAGGGGCAATTTTTCAATTAACACAATGAGTCTGGCTAATCCACTGGACGTGGGACAGGGAAAAATGTAAATCAGTACTATTTGCATGCCCATATATATCCTGAACAATTAAAATATATAAAGTATTTTGTATATTCTCTGAAACTTTGGAGGAAACTCCACCACTACGTTTTATGTGCTCAGATTGCCTCTTATGTTACTCATCCACACGCTACATTCCAACACTTCTATGTGAACACCCCTCCAGTTCCCAGCAGTTTGAATCTAGCACCTTAAAATCTTTAAACCTAATTTTTAACTAGTTATTTTAATAGTATTTAGCCTAACAAACAGATCGAAAGTGTGCCTATTTTTGTTTAGAAGCCCTTCAATAAATCGTGATTTATTTTATAAATGCATTAGCTGGACTCTTGTCCAAACAGAGTGCAATTGGGGCAATGGTGTGGTAATTAAAGCGCTTCATTACTAGAACGTAGAGCACAGGACTTGGCTGATCATGGCTTCTGTAGGTGCCTGCTTGTTTGGACTGGCATGATATGGATTAATGACTGGTTACCCCCAAAATCCATAGCAAACACTGTCATAATAAGCAAATAGCAAAATACGGTAAACATGACTTCATCTCCAGTTATATTCTATGTTTGGAATGAGTTTTAGATATTTTTTCAATATTTATTAGTGCCACTGCCCCTCTATTTGAGGAAATTCAGCTATGGCTGATTAGTTTAAACTGATAAAGGGTTTCTTCAGCTACTGTTGTACACTGAAAGAAGCCACACTGACCACCCTTTTCTATTGACTTTTAAAGGTAGTGAAATAAATTTTTCTTTCTTTCTTCTTTTTTTTGTCTTTTACAAGATTACAAGTAAAAGGAGATCAAAGTAGCAGTGAAAGGGTACTTGGATTCCCAAGAATTTCACACTGAGGTGTAACCTGCATCACATTTGGGGGGGGGAGCAGAAGAACTGTCTTTGAATCTTTTGAACCCTTAAGTTTCTGTAAATATAGTAATTAAATGTGTTTTAAAGCAATTAAAGGTCGAAAGAAGCATCAAAGAAGTCTAAACTAGCTTTGTGTGGTTTACTAAATTATTCTGAAACATTTTGGAAAACTTCTTAAAACATTTGAGTGCCTTATCTTTTTGTCACTTCATATATACTGAATAGTTCACAAATTTCATACACAATCACGCTGTGTAGCCCCTTTCTACAGAAAAAAACATTATTTCTGCATGACATATATCCATTGAAGATTAAAATGTATGAAACCCACTTAACATTTTGGGATATATGTGGTCTCATTACCAGAGGCAGGGCCAAGGATGTCACAAGATATGCTTGAGAACCTGATAATTTGTCTGAATGAAAACCCTCAGAAATCTACAAACACCAAACAAACGATGATGAAGCTTTGTTTTCCAGCTGCTCCGACACGCTCCCTTTGCAGTCTTCGGTAAATTTATCTAACAAGTCCCGCCTTTACTTTTTATTTTGCCATCCTTATTTTTCCAGTTTAACTAAAACAACTATCTAAAACAATCTTCCTTTGCTAGATTCGTACTTAGCATCTCTTTCCGAGGCACATGGGGACAGGGAGGTGGGCGTCCATTGGATGCTTGGGGTGGAGCAAGAATAACGTTTGGTGTTCAGGAGAGCTCAGTCATGTTAGGTTGAGGGTATATGAGTCTAAGAACAACCACAACGGTCCACCACCATTCCAGGGATCTTGCCATGGATAATCTGTTGCTTGTCATTAAAGTAGAGCATGTTGATGGGTGACATCTTTGTAGGAGTGCAGCAAGGGCCAGCCGAACCACGGGGATTAGCGTGATGCACCAAGTGGGTATGTGGATACTTCTGCATAAACATATACTCACACTGACCTGAACAGTAGTTGGCTTTGTACCTTTTGGGTGCAATGATCCAGTCCCAACCAAAGGCCTCAAAATCCACTGTCAATGGGTAGCGACAGCAGCGGGACTCAGTCGAGTGCTCATCACAGTCCAAACCCAGGTTCCTTCGTGATCGCTTGGTTGTCTCCAGTACTTTCACCTCCAGGAACGGCTGCTGGAAATCAAGGGAAGACGGAACAGGGAATGACGAGAGTCTGCTTAGGGATGTTGACGTCTTACGATATACAATTAATCATGTCTTTCCATCACCTTTGTCCTAGCTTAATTGTTTAATTATTTAAGCTACCTTTCATTCTTCTTTGGTTTCAGCTTCACTTAATCAAACTTAGCATCACCTGTACTTATTGCCCACTTAGTACAGCACGGTATTTATGTTCGTCTGCAATTTTGTAATGTGATGCTGAAGTAAAATATTGTAATGCCTTCATACATGTCAGAAGGGTGGCCAAAATAAATGGTGTCAGTATTTTTAGAATAAAGCTGAAAATTTGGCACTAATTTTTCTCACTTATCTACATCTTTGGTTAGCGTTTATATGCCCTTCTATCCTGCCATTTCAAAACGGTTTCATTCTGTGTTAAAAGTTTAGTTCAAGATAATTCAAAATAAATATGAATCATTGTATTTGACAGCCAAAGCCATTTTGGAATTATTAGTGTGACTTAAGCCAAGGTATGCAGCTGGTTAATATTCCTATTAACTACACTTTCATTCTCAGTTGCAAATGGTACATAAATCAGTCATTTCTGTCTGTTTTGATGAGGTGGTATTTGTTTCTAAGAAAGAGACTTTGGTAATTTTGTGAGAGATTTCTAGGTCTGCACATAATTTCAAAGTTGTCTAGAATATACAGCTTGAATATAACATCACAATTTTATCTAGCTGGGTAATTATAAATGTACATAATGGATTGTTTTGACCAAGGAGGATCTTTGTGGAAACTAAACTAAACAGATTAAAAATGGAAATTAAAAGAAAATAAAACTTGTTTCCATTTACCATGACCACTAATTCACTGCAAGGTAACAGTAAACCTGGAATTAATCCCAGGGAACAGGAGGAATATCCAGGATGGGATACCAATCCATCACAAGGCAAACACTGTGAGGAGATCAGCTAGTCACATGTTTTAGACTGTAGGTTATGGACAAACACAGCAGAAACCTTACAGCCCCAGGACTCCAGCCCAATGAATGGGAGGCTTAAGCACTGCACACTGAGCCACCGTGCTGCTGCGATTTCACATTCAGATTTTACCTATATTCACATAGTTTGCATACTATATCGTCTAAGAACTATTTGTACTTAGGTCAGAAGAAATGCATACAAACAGACACATCTGAGCTTCATTGACAACTCTAAATGTGTAATTCTACCAGCTCTGCCAACTTCTGAAATACATTTACATTCACAATTCTGCACTTGTGTATCTGTGCACCTCGTTATATTTTCCTACTAAAAATTTGTTGTAATACAATTGCATGATTTTTCTGTGTAAGTGTGTGTAGGTGCCCTGGGTTGTACTGGCATCCCGTGAAGGGTGCCCCCCCCCCCATCTTGTGCACTGGACTGCCTAGAAAAGGCCTCAAGTCCCCCGTGACCCTCACCAAGACAAGCAGTTAGAATATGGACGTAGGAAGCACAACTATGTTTCCAAGTGATTAACATAATTATAATTGTGTGTGGCGGACTACGTTAACCTTTTAAGAGAAGTACTTTACATTGGAGGTTGCTAGTTAGTTTTCAGTTGTTTTCCCCCGGGACCTCAGTTGTGTAAGATTTGTGATGTGAAACTCGTGGTAAAGATTGTTTCATATCTCACGTCACCACCTAGTGGAAGACTGCAATGTGATTGTAATTCTGTTCAGCTATATCAGCTACCATTGTTTCAGAGTAGTATTATGATAACACCTATTCAAGTTTAAAAAATTACTTTTAATTATCATTTTTAATATGACAACACCTTCTTTTCTATCCATGCAGTTCCTGGAAGAGCATCTATGATCCTAGAGTCAATAGTAGACAGAAATTGACTTAGATCCAGTAAATTGAAAATAATGTAAGGACATATTACACTATATATGTTCAGGCAAATTATATATTTAAAATTAAATTTATATTTAGTGTATACATATATAAAAAGAACTATATATTCTACAAATGTGTTAGGGAATTTAATGGGACTTTGCTAATACACTGATAAAATAAATTGTTTTGTGAATATAAATAGACCCACCCTGATGTGTCATATTTGCATTTGTCTTTTAATATACATTTATTAGCTTAAATATTTAATGGTCAATCCAGATTTATTTCATGTAGGGTTTAGGATAGTAAGAGATTACCCTAAAATTCTATTATTACAAAAAATCTTCCTCATACTTTCGACATTAAAATGGCAAATGACAAATGCATGGATTCTTTCAAGGTTGTGTTTACAGGCTAGTCTATGGAATTAGATGGTATCAATGGAATTGCACACCTACTGAATGCTTTGCAGAATTCTGACCTTTTGAGCACATTTTAGACTTCTCTAACTTTGACCTTTCTAT
Source organism: Pollimyrus isidori (assembly GCA_019775955.2). Classification (NCBI taxonomy): domain Eukaryota; kingdom Metazoa; phylum Chordata; class Actinopteri; order Osteoglossiformes; family Mormyridae; genus Pollimyrus; species Pollimyrus isidori. The sequence goes on along the minus strand of JABFDZ020000090.1, from coordinate 2,063,239 downwards.
TAGAGCCCAGAGGTTTTTCTTCCACAGCACGTTACACCAGCTTAGTGATGCTCTTATAGTCAAATAACACTGATGGTCAATGGGGTCAATTCAAGTCAGATTGAGCTTAGGTTTCTCTGATGAGAGAAAATCCAAGGAGTAGCAGGGAGTTTTACTTCTTTGATGTTTTTTTACATTTTGGGTTTCTGGTCTTTTCTCCCATGTCATGTTTGAAAAGTACAGGCAGCAGCTGTGTACTGCAGGGATTGTGTGGCGGTGCTGAGCGGATCAGGTATCCTCCCCAAGGAGCGTGAACGTCAAACATGGAGCGTGAACATCATCATGTGTCACTTGTGAAAATATCCGTCAGATATGAAAATGCTCAGGCAAATCAGGAACATAAAACTTCAGTAAAGTTATAAAAATGTGTTTAAGATTAATACTATGACAAATACATGACAATGTAAAGAAGTTATAAACACCTAATTTTAACAATACAGGGCTAAGGAACCACACATAAGCCATCTTTCTGTGGAAAGAATGCATAAATATTTTGTCTTTCAATATATCATATAGCTTTAACGCTTATGCGCCTAGTTAACATAGGATTAATAATATTTTAAATAGTTTCTAGTTTTTTGGTTAATGACCTATTTGTATAGGAGGAAAAAAAGAAAAGGCAGAAGAGGAAGGGACTGGATTTGTGATAGTCAGATGTCTAAGGAACAGGTCTGGGGGTCCTTACCAGCCCTTCTTCACCGGGCCTCAGAGAGGTGACGGCCAGATCATTGCCACTTTCGTCAAAAGCATTGATGTCGACGCCCCAGTTAGTGTGCGGCTGCTTAAACCAGTTCTGCAGGACATGCTTGAAGTCAATACTCTGCCAGTGGCCGACCCGGGAGTTCAGCTCAATCTTGAGGGAGCGGATTCGGATGTGGCGGCTGCCTTGCTCTGTAACAGGTTTCAGCCTCAGGATCTGCAGGTAGACGGTGGAGGTCTGCTGAAGCGGCCGCAGATACACCCACAACTGAGCCTTGAGAACCTTGGTGAACATAAGCTTGGGGCTAAACTTGAAGAAGCAACAGCTTGGTTTTCCATCCACCTGCACCAGTGGTTCCGCTGTTGAAGATAAATGTCAGTTAAGCGCAATGGTGGAAAAACTTTGAACATTATTAATTTAATATTAATTCAACCTCAAATTTTGAGCTTTATTGTGCGAACAACTTTGAAAATGTCTATAAAATCTTTATTTTTCCTCAGTGGACAGCTTCAATTTTTTCAATGTATTTCAAAACAATATCAATAAAGACATTCTATTTCATAGCATTATCAGACTTTAATTTTCCTTAAGATTATTTGTAGCACCTATAGTAGTTTATATTATTTCTTTAGTGATGTTACACTAAAGAATTAAAATGTAATTAAAATGCTACATATTTTAATTACTAGATGATTATTTGCACAGTTTGCATGTCCTTAATCATTTATAAATATGGATATTTTAAATGTAGTGAAATCCCTTTGGCAATAGTTTGCCAGCAATGCTCCTTCCTGAACTGTAAACATTTTCTTTTTGACTCCTGAATACCCTGTAAAATGTATGACATCACCACAATACCTGTCCCAAGATTCTAAGGTATATTTAAAATTGTAATACATCTAATTACACTAAACTAAAATCCTTATTTTGTTGAGTAAGAGGACCATTAGAATAATAGTTATAAAATCTTGTTCAAAGGAAGCATTGTCAATCTCTTCTAAATCTGAGGTTGCCATGACGATCTGTCAAGGCTTCCTGGGTCAAAATGTCACCTTCGCATCTCAGCCTAGTTAAGAAATAGGGTCAAGGGTCAAAACTGTCAGTTCTTTACATCCCCAGGGGTGCTGGGGGGTCAGTCCTAATAGCCAAATTGAGTTTGAAGGTCAAGGTCGACTAGGTATTCAGTTATACGGTGATGTTAATACAGGTTTCTTTTCACAAGAGCACGCTACGTATTTTTAAAACATAAACTTCTCACAATTCTCACCTGGATCTATCTAATGAGAAAGAGGAACAAGTTCCAATTCAGTCTATCAAAAACATTTAGATAAAGCTTATTTATTACATAAAAGGGAACTTACAGTCCTTAATCTGTAGTGTACTGAGAAGAAGACACCATCCTAAGAACATGAATCAAGCCCAGCAGGAAATGACTGATAATGCATTCTTGTTTTCCAAAATCAAAAATGCACTAGATTCATTTTTGGTTAAAAGTAAAACAATATAATGTTTACAAATCATAATTTAAATCCTTTGAAATAAGTTAAATTTATATATCAGTGCATAATTTGTAAAACAAAATGGGAATAAAAATACTAATAAATTTTATCATACTGTGGATAGGCCACAAATATACTGAGCATCAAAATAACATCAAATTTGTACAACTACCAGTATTCCCAGCGCATTTGTATACTTATCATTATCATTATTTTCCTTTGTTTGCCAATAGTTTTATCAAAAATGGCTGATAACCAGCTGTACAAATGGGTGGAATTTTCACCCTAGCAATGATGATACATATACAATCCTATAAAAATAATATATATATGCCCTTGGGACTTAACCTAGCAACATTCAGGTTACAAATCCATGTACTTAACTGCCATATTGGGCAGTACAGGGATTCATCTACCCCTAGCCCAGTCCTAAGCTGGGGTATTAGCAGAGGTTTTGCTTAGAGCACCACCTTCTGGTGCACTGTTTTCAGAGCTTATGACAACCTTTCTCAATGGCAAGTTTATTTCTTCAAATGTGTATATGGCTCACTATATACAGGATCTAGCACCAGTATGATGTGAAGTGTTGGGCTGACTGGACCTCAGAACACTTGTCTAAAGTCTAACCATTACCTTTCCAATTTTTTGCTAGTAGGTGCATTAACCATTAAGACCGACTTGGTTTTGAAACAAGGTGGGATGTTTCTTACATCATCATGGGACAGGTTTTACCACATAGGGTTTATTAGGGAGCATAAGTATTCATTCACAAACACTGAACCAATTAAATCCTTCCAGACTGTCTTAAGGGTCATTACCTCTGTCCATTAGCTGCCTAATAGGTTTCTAAAAGCCAGAATGCATGCTAAGCAGGAAATATGCAGCAAAGCTTTTAGTAAAATCTCCAAAAAGTAAAAGATCAATATTTTCTGATAACATTCATTTTTAATTATGCTGGTTTCAGTTCATATTCATTTCTTTTTAGTGGACGTGATTCCAGCCTGTGTATTTACTAGAGGCCCGAAGCATGGTCACTCTTATTTCTGATTACTGCGCATAATGGTAGATACAACCAGGAATTCTGAGTGTGAATGGAAACCAACATGCGCTGTGACAGTGCATCAGAATTTATGTAACTGTAGAAGCTCCAGGCCTTTCTTAAGCTGGCTGTGGCATAAGGAATAGAGACTATGAAACTAGACAGCTATGTGTTAAAGGTGTCCTGAAGCTGCTTGTGTGACATTAATCTGTAGTGACAGACAGTGCAATTTGTGTATGGTAAGCTTAATCAACACCTTAATCCTAGGTGGCAACTCCTACAAATCTTAATTGCATCCACTCAGTAACACATATTTCGTAGGTTCTGCCTGGACACTTAAAGAGTCAACTGAATGATCAAATAGCATTTTTTTCCCCAAACCAGCACTGAAAGACAACACAAATCATTGCATGTTGTCATTTGTCCTTCTTAGTAAAATGTTTTAATTATAAAAAACAGACTTAAGGTAGGGCTGTCATTGTAAGTTTCATGTTTAAGTTTGCGTTTCTTCAGTGTTCCGTCATCATGCTGAGTTCAATGGCCTTGTGCCTTCAGTAAGGCAGGCAGAGGAAAGGAACAGTGAGCCAACTGACTTTGAATAGACTGCAAAAAGAAACCGGTCACCTATTGTTAATGTCCGAAACGATACTGCATAATGGAATAAGCAAAAGGGGATTCTATTTGCATATATATCTATATTTTCTTTTCTTAATGGGAAATGCAAATGTGCCATTTTGTGGAAAGTGTGCATTTGGGAGCACCAGTGTTGGATAAATGTGGCTCTAGGGTATCCCCCTGCACCTCAGCAAATTAATCATTGTGACACGTTCATGACCCCTCTAATAAGACAGGGGGCACAGTGCACCCCCTCAACCATCCCATCCCACCCCAGTCCAACTCCCCCTTTGTTTCACTCTCTGTCCCATGGGGAATGGGGAGAGAGTGAGGGAGGCAGGGATTGGAGAGGGGGGTAGCTAGAGATGGGGAGTGTGATGTTAGACCCCCTTATTCAGATTGTCCCCTGGGACGCTGCCAGGCACAAGACTCCTATTAGGGCTCCGTAGAGGAGCCCCCAAGGAGCCACAAAAGATATCTCCTAATACCCCTTGTTCCAACTGAGTGAGCCCTCGGTTCTGCCAGATAAAGAGACACACACGCACATATGCACATGGACACAGGGCCTCAACGCAGTCTCCCAGGACGAGGGACAGGGGCTTAGAATCAAAACCATTGAAAGGGAGACATGCACGGTCCACAAAGAGGCAGATTCAAGATGCTGAACTGGACAGCTGGACCTGCGCCCTTTATGTGTGACGTGATTCAGATCCTCCGAGATGTCTGCACATTTACTACGTGTATTTGAAAACACTCTATGAGCAACGTAAAGTAAAACCTTTTGAATAAACTCCTTCATACCAAACATTTAGTCTGTATTGGTTGCTCACCGTCTGAAACGCTTGTGCATCTCAGCTTTTCCTTCGATGATGCCATTGGCCGCGACCAAAAAACAAAGAAAGATGCAGCTGCTTACATTTTTTTCCTGTTTGCGCTTAAATTACCATGTTTAGGAGCTGAATGTTTCTTGTACGCTTTTGTTCTTTACTGAAGTGGTAATCATTCATATCCTTGTTAATAAAGGTTTACAGCATTTCATCCTCGATGACTATTCATTGCACGCCACCACTCAGTCCAGTGCTTTCTGAAGTGAGCTCAGTATGTGAGATGCTGCATTTGGTACAATACCTCCTCTGTGTAATCGTGACAATGCGATGCTCTGTGTTACAGGTATCTCTCACCTCCCTCTCTCTCTACCCCACTCTTCATACTTCAAAATGGGCCAGCCTTTCCGGGAGGGGGAGGAAGCCAAGGGGGCTCAGTAGGTATTGATACACCCTCCCTGTCTCTGCTGTGAATCACGGTGCGAGCTAGGCCTCTCGATTTGTTGTTAAGGGGCTATTGAGCTGAAAGAGAATGTCAAAATTTTGTAAGACAAAAACTCACACTGGCAAACTAAGACACTTTATGCTCATTTTATTACAACATGTGTGTGACTGATGCTGATTGACTGAAAGAGAGTTTCTCATCATCTCCTGGGTAACAGATACTTATGTCCTCTATCATATTTTTGACATTCCTGAATACAGTTAATTCCAAATGATGATTCAACAAAACACTGAATATTACATATAACCACATCATCAAAATGTCAAGTAATATTTGGTTATTAAACTTTGTATTAGATTTGAAATGGCAATGAAAATAGACACAAATATGTTTAGCTAATTTTCAAAGATCTGAATTCTATTTTATCCATTTCCAGTACTGTCCCATTTTGTTTTAAAAGTATAGCACTGATTTTTTTTCGACAATTTTAAAATTTATTACCAACATTTTTAAAGCTCCAGATCACTTCTTAATTAAGTAATAATTTCCTATGTTAGTCATACATAACATCTGTTTTGCATTTTTAAGTACACCTATAAAATGCTCAATGATTACTCTCCCCGGAGAAAAGAAGGAGGCTCCTTGTTGCTCCCAGTGGACTGTTGCATTAGCATGTTACTTAACACTGTAGACCGGATGGTAGTGTCTTAAACTTGCTTCAAAGCTAGTAAGAAGTGTGCTAACTGACAAGTGCATTCAAGCATTTAACAGCAGAACAACTACTGTGGATCCAAGGTGCAATAATTAGGAATACTGAACAACTGGAGAACCCTTTCCAAGGGGGCATAATTTTATTCAGCCTTTGCAAAAAGAATCCTGCAGCACCTATATTGAAAATAAAAACATTTCAGCATTATTAACTTGTGCTGTCTGTTCTTAATGTTTTTACTGGGAAGAGGTATGATTTATGTTTGTATATTTCTTTGACTGGAAAAACATATATATGAGGCATCAGCAATAGCAATAACAATTATTCCCCTGAGAAGAGGACTTTATGGGAGAGAGACGTGGAATCGTGGGAATGGGGAACACGACACGGAAGGGGTGAGATTCCTGAAGTCACTGGTGAAATTTTGTCCAGGCTATTAATGGACTTTGGTCCCTTTGAAATTTTATTAGCCATAAAATTGACAGCATGTTGTGCCATTTCTACTGCCTGCGCTTTTTAAAGGTTTTATTTCTTTTTAAACAAGCCCCCAAACAGTCAGCACACAAGCTTATGTTTATTCTCTAATAGTCAGAAATAACTGAAAACGGACAGAGCAGGTGTTACCATCAAAAGCCTCCCCAAGGAATGTATAAATATATAAAAACCTCAGAGGCTCGTGAATGCGGAGCCCAGCTCTCAGGAGAGCCGGACCTGTGCTGTTCTGTCTTTTTAGCGCTCTCCTCTTAATGTTTATGGTTCCTGCACTTTCAGGAAATGACCCTTTTATAGGGTCAACACTATAAAAGACTTGTGTTTTCTGTTTTTTTTTTTTTTTTTTTTAGTGGGAGTGGTTGGTGGATGAGTGTGGGGGGGTAGTGCTGTTTAATCTACTACCGTTTCTCCTTTTCTGTCAAAGAAAGAGACCTGATGAGGTTAATTGGCTCCTCGTCCAATATATCACATTGCTGTGAACCCTGTGACCCTTTTTGTCAATAGGGGGATTTTTCTCCAGTGTGTGTGGGTGTATGTATATGGTGGTGGAAGGATGTGAGACTCCTTGCATCCCATTTTACCATCACTTCCCAGTTCAAAATCGAGGGAAATACATTATCGTCTCATTCTTGAACTCCTGATCTCCTAAAGCACTGGTCACAACTTCAGTGTCAGTATATTGCAGATCTCAGGTCATCCCTGTGGATGAAAATGCTGAAAAACACACTGCAAACCTGTAACTTTACACCTAGTATCATGCAAGAAGAGCTTAAAAATTCCTTGTTGCTGTGAGATATGACCTGTAATTCATAATGCCCAGTGTTGAGAGGATGTGCATGTAGAATGTCAATATGTCCGGAAATATGAATGACTGGCGAGAGTCATATTTAAACAACACTTTTGTACAACCACAAATTTGGAGCTTCTCTCAAGGACTGGATTTTCATTCCTCTGACTAAAACCGGCCATTATATATCTCTTTATGCAGACATAGCTTTTGGGATATTCACCATTTACAACTGTGGATCAGCTTCAGTAATAAATTAATGATAATCTGAGATAAAACTGCACCAAATTGTGTGAGCATTCAGTGATTTTGGGCTCTGCTCCTCAAGTAGATTACAGTGCTAGGATGTATTATGAATAGAAGCTCAATTCCAGGTGTGTGCTAATGTGCTACAATTACCATAAGCTGCCAATTACTGAAATCCAGAAGGGGAAATGACAAATTATCAGCAAACGTTTTCGAATGTACAAAGTTCTGGCTGCTAAAGAAAGGGCATTGATGAGAGAGGAAGGCCTGGTTTTAACGCATGGACAAGTGACAAATGAGGGCCTTGCAGGGTCACCACCTCACCAGGGCCAACGCATAAGTTCCAGAACACTTGGCCTGCCTCCTATGGAACACCCATAAAAGGGCAATTTGTACAGGAGCCAGCAACAAACAACTCAAACTCTTACATGCACATTTTAGATATTTTATCATATTATAATGAACTCATTTTTCATAGCCAAAATATGCATTATATGAATTTTTGTAATGCATGTGAAGTAATGTACTATGCAATATTACATAAATTAAATTATATTATACATCAGTTCATTTTCATTAAATGTGACCAAATGCTGCCCGTATACAATGTGACTGGTGGCTTTGACATGCATTCTGAGCCCACGAGAGTATTTAAAGGCATTGTCAGAGGGGAAGAAGCGAGCATCATGCAGAGTAGTCATGCTGGATTGGCCTGCTACTGCTTCTGATGTTCTTTAACTGAGGACAAGAAACACAGAATTCTCCTGTGGGATCCATTACTGTGCCACAGGCAAGAATGCTGTCTCCTGTTCCCAGAAAGTGCTACTGAAGCACTGTGGTGCCTGTGTGCGTGTGTCAAGGCAAGAATGAGGGGGATTAGTGAGGTGTGATATTCAGTCTCATAGGTTTCCTTATATAACATCATGCTGACATTATTCCAAATATAAATCCTTATAATGAGTTTGGGCTGAAGGCGAATATACAAACTGATCAACACATATTCTAGGGGGCTACTTTCAAACACTTTTCAATTAATTTATCTATACCAGTAGACGGTCACCAGCGTGATGAAGAGAGCATTTCAGGCAGGCAGAAACCTACATGTAAAGGAACAGTAAAATACTGTAAAGGAAGACCATAGCTGAGCTGCTTCTGAACATGAAATGCACCTAACAAAGGATAGGACTGAAATGTACACAGAAGCAAGTCGACCTTCCGCATTTCAGACAAGGGGAAACAGCTGAAGATGGTGGCTATGGCCCTGAGATCATCACACGCATGAGCAGAACGGTCACACCAAGCAAAACTACCCTGGACTGGAAGAAATTATATGAATGACACCCAATGAATCCTAGTCTGCACCCACCATTAAGTCCCAAAATCCTAGTGTTTTAATGAAGAGATGTTTAAAACTTTTTCATTGATCATTGTATTTATTGAAAAATGAAAAGTGCATTTTTTTACCTTTATACAAATTAAAACATAACTTAAAAGATTCTTATATGCAAGGGATATCCCCAAGCTAATGTCATTGTTGACTGCAATAATCAGAATTGTGTCTACAAAAATGTACATTTCAACAATAATCTATACTCATTAGCCACCAAGAACTGAGGTTGTATCCAATAGGAAAATTACCTTCACTCACTTTGACAGCCAGGACCAAAGGTGAATGATTGTATTGCTTATCCATTTTCATAACATTGGTAAAATTTACTAAATTCAGCATAGGACTTAATGGGTAATGGTTCCTTATATTGCATGATCACTGATTGTTATTTCCTGCTGTCAAGTTAGATCGGCCGGCACAAATACGTAAAAGGAAATAAAATATAAGTAGTATATTTATTTATAAATGATAATTCAATAGCAACCTTAAGCTTACTCAAAATTACGTACAACACCGAATACTGGAGCGTTGTTTTTACAGTTATGACTGTTTATGCCAGCATAATAATACCCCCCCCCCCCCCACACACCCACAACCCGTTAGCCATGAACAGTCAGCTGTAAACGAGTTGTAGCCTAAGGGTGTGTGGAAATCTCACAAGGCAGTAGAACCGACGCAAGTTCATTATGCATTTGAGAACCGGCACGACGTGGACTGTGTAACAATCGACGAAGAGGTTAGTTAAGGGAACACAAACCTACCTTTGTTCACTCTTGGAAAAAAACGGATTATTTGCTCGGCTTTTCGTCCGCCTTGTGCAGAATACATTACGTGTGTAAATGTTGTTGAACCCCAGCGATTCTCTGCTGAAAGGTCACACACTCCCCTCGACCCCAACTGTTTCTCGGGCTTTGTGTCCTCAATGAAAAAAACGAGCTCTGCCTATAAACTTCGCATTTAAAAAGGCAAGTGCTGTCGAGAGGGACTGCTGCATGAGGAAACAATGGCAGCTTTTCGGACACACTTTTTCTCAGTGCGCGGAACAGCAGGGGATCCGGTTAGAGCCCGCTTATAAAGCGCTGATCGAACACAGCTGTCGGCTCTACTAACATTTCTAAAAAATATATATCAGATACATAGTGTTGCAGCGCCGCAACTGTTTTTAAACCGATAAATGACTCGGGAGCTTTACATGATATGTTCTATATTCAAACACCTGTTTCTGTATTTATAATGTAATTATATAACCGTTTTCTACTTTAAAATAAAGATAATGTAAAACATAGCAGGAAAATGTACACTACAAATAATTACTGCGATGAATTGAATAAACGACAGAGGCTCAGTGCTGAATTACTGATATTGATTTATGAACTCGTTACCCATGTTGACACTGGTTCACTCTTCAAAATGCGACTGTCCTAATTAGTGACAGTTTTTAAAACTAATCGAAAACCTATATAAGCTTCAAATTGGCGAACTTCCGTCACCGACTAGTAAATTAAAAGGAGTGGAAGACAAAGGTGTATGCTCTTTTAAAGCTAATGTGGAGTTTATGGTTAGCCTTCAAAAAATGATCCCGGCGTTTGTATAAGAGCGGTTTATGAATAGGGACTATTGATTGATGTTAGTGCGGGTGAAACTGTCTGAAAAGTAGCTATCTGGTATTGATGCGATAGATCTTACAACAGATATTAAAGACCAACGAGCGCTCACTGTCAGAGGAAAGACAATATTTGGGCTGTGGACAAATTGTCAGTATTCACTAAAGCAGAGGAGAGCTTTTCTCTCTCTGCCTAGAGCCTCGTAGAGCATCCTTCATATACCGAACTACATGTCACAACGTCAGTCGGCCACAGGAGCTATAATCACTAAAGATACTAAATGATACCATTTTGTGCAGCAGAAGAGAAAATTGCCTAATGGAACGCAATGATATATTTTTAATAGGTAACGTTTGTCGGGAATGTCTTCTGAGTTTATTTAACTATAATTAATCAATGCAATCATAAAATTGATATACATTGTGCCATATACCTTTGGATGTTGATTAATTGGAATATTGATTTATCAAGTTCACAGTTCACACCGTCCATTCTTATTTTGACAGCCCTAGCAAACAGATGGCTTTGCGGACTGTCATTCATCTTAATAAAAAATTAAAATCATAAATACTATTAAATTCGCCCGACTGAAATCTATGAAGTATTGTTGTAATTATACATTTTCGACAACGCTACATACAAATAACATAAAGTAATTGTTAGCAAATTTATGTCCACCAGCTTGCACATAATAAACTATTTAAGTAAGTTACAGTACTCACGCTCCGAAGCCATTGTTATAACCGACTCAGTAGTTGCGTGATACTCATCTTCTTCCATGAATTCATCCTGTGAGGAAGCGTCTCCCTGGAAGTCATGATGGTCCAGGAGCTGCTGCAGCGGCGGCGCTTTAGGGAGCAGCTGGTTCACCACCTCACGGCTTATGTTAGGCGCCTGCTTGAGCCGCAGCTTGCTGAGAATCTGGGATTTGATCGTCTCCAGCCTCAGAACCTTGCTCTGTTCTCGCCAAACGCATGCCGAGCACTCATGCGCACCCGTTTCATCTACCTCTATTAGTGACAAACCGGCTTCTGTGGGTATCTCGCTTGCTGGTGGAAAGAATAGGTGAGGCTCGTCACTCCCGGATAGTCCCAAAGAGATGAGGACCATCAAACACAACAAAAAGTTATATTTAGGCATGATGTTGAATGGCTGGTGTCGGTCTTCCTTGTGTCCTCCCGTTTTCTTCTCCTAATGCCTTGCTCCACCGTATTTATTTTCTCCTCATAAAGATACCGGTGATCTGCGGCAATTCCAGTTTAATTACTTTCATGAATGATGCCTTACGTTTTAGTGCAGAAGTAGATGTTATTAGTACGCGCTCCAGCGTTTATCTCCTCAAATCACTCGAAATCAAATTCTTCAGTCTCAGAATTGAATTGGCTTGTTTTGGTTGTACCAACATGGAATAATGAAATCCACAACGTTCATATATTAAGATGAGTGAATGAAAAGTGTGCAAGCACGTCTAAAAAGGGCCGTTTATATATCACAGCTGCTCAGTGTCGTAATTCGTCTCTATTGGCTGAGGAAGCACAAAAGGCTCTCGGGTCTGTCACCAAGTCAAGAGCGAGAGGGAGGGAGTATATGCAGAGAGACTGAACGAGTTTGCTCGATGTTTTTTATGCATTGCAATATAAAAATCCATAAACCAATACTGATATTTCACTCACCATATAGGCAACAAAAACGGCACAAATGTATAAAATTGTAAAATATACTAAAATGATTTTACTTGGTAATATAAGACGTTGAATTGTGGTATGTCTACATTTATGGTATCTGGACGAGTGTGTGAGTCTCTCTCAACCTGTTACTTCACCAAGTTTTAAATTGATAAGACAAACCATACTAACACTTTCATTTGTAGCCACAGTATTTAAAAAAAGAAATTAGAGTTTCAAAATTAGAGTATGATATCAAATGATATGTAAAGGTCAGTTCAGCAGGTATCTATACCGTGTTCGAATGCAATTCAATAGAATTTATTTTTACAATGCTGCATTTTGCGTCATCCATTTACTTGGTATGTAGGGTACAGAAGTTACGTTTATGGGTAAATTGCTTCTATATGAAACTGTGAGTAAAGAAGCTACGCATACGCAAACTAGGAGTTTATGTACTGTTTCTCACAGAGATGTAATGGGCGAGTACTTTGATCAATTTCCCTGTTTTGGATCAAGTTACAATACTAGTTTAAAACTGATGATTAATGGATTTATTATTGTTGTTGCTATTATTAGTATTATTATGTTCCATAAGAAACATATTGTGTGATTAATATTTTACACTATACTCAGATCCTGTCTATTTGCAGATCTGACTAAGTACATAAGGTGGCGCTATTGTTCACATGGTACAGATCATACACATTAAGGAAAAGAAAACGGTTCCGGAGTTCTGTTCCCGTAAAATTATCATAATAATAATTTAATTGGTTACAACATAAATACAAAGCATCTCGGACATGCACAATCATCGTTAATGAATACAATATAAAATTCAGGAACAGGTATATTATAAAGAGAAAAACACAGCAGATATGCATAAAACATTGAGGAAAAAAAATATGAAAATTTTGAACTCCAAAAATCTGGATTCAATTTCTATGGAAACGGCGAATATTAACACGTTTAAACATAAATACCTTCTTACCATTTTGAGAATTCTTAATTTTTATAATTTCGGTAAAACGAAATAATAATAATAAATGTAATTGAAATAGTATGTTAGGGTAGTTTGTTCTTCAAAATTGTTTTCCGCATGATATCCATACATGAGTCGCTATGTTGTGAAGCACGCAGCCATTTTTAAAGGGGAGCCACATATATTTGAACATCTCTTTCTGCTAATTAGTGACTGTTTAACAGGATTGCACAGGAATTGCTCAGAACCTGAGAGGGGCAAATATGTCTCCCGCAGAAAGAATCCGTTGGACTTTGAACTCTTAAGTTATAAATAAACATCAGGACAAAAAGGATTTTTCTGGCACTACTGCCAATGTTATTGATTAACCTTAGTCTTTGTTTTCAAGTTTGAGGTATATAATTTATAACTTCCTACTTATGTTAGGTGTAACTCTACATAAAGGATTGTAATCAGACACAGTTCCATGTGGTTACTACTCATAGTTGCTGACTGCAAAAATGTGATTTTGATAGGCCACGGGGTACTTGTGTCATTTCGTGTGGCTTCCGTGTTTAACTAACTGCCTGCTTTTTTCCCATTTCATTAGCCAGACATAGAAATAAAATATAAACATCAAATTCTCAGTTTTGTACATCCAAACATATTCGTTTCTGGTAGCAATCCCAGGGGCGTATGCCAAGTATTCAAATTCCTTTACAAAGCAAAATTAGAAAATCTGAGTAGGACTGACAGAAGGTACAACCCCCCACCCTCTGTCTTGTTCAATGTGCTAAGTGGAGTGAGATCTTCACACTTAAAGACTAGAAGGTCTTCAAATTCTGACCATAACTCCACGTGAAGATTGAACAGTCTACATAATGGACATTAATTCCTTAATCAGAAAAAAAATAATCAGTGAATCATTGACTGTAGAATATCGGCAAAAATGAATGCAAATGGATATTATATCACTGAAACCTTGGTTATAACAGTTATAGTAAGCCTACTGTATGTAATTAATGTTTTAAGAAGCAAGCCAAATTTGTTATAATAATACAAATCTGGTGCTATCTGTATTACCATAACTAATTTACTATTATTATCTGCGCAAACATTTATTTCTATAATACTAATATAGCCTGTTTTCCAGATAGTCTAATAGTATCTGGAAACAATTTCAGCACATTGCTCAGTGTGTCTGTCTTTGCACTATATGAAAGTTTGTTCGTATGCTGCATTCTTACTGGTCTATGCAGCAGAATTTCCATGTGGAATCAACCAAGTCAATTGTAATCTTAATTATGGTGCTCACTGATCTAACTGAATTAACTTTCTTATGTCAAAAGTTAACAGCCTGCACTATAGAAACCATAACACATGCATACATTCTTCTTTCTTTTTTTCAGCAGTTATATTCACTGTACAGTATAAATAATAAATAGTGAAGTCAGCCATGTCATAAATAATGAATGTTGTAATAGTACAGGCCTTTATTTTTAAGGATTTCTATTGGCTATGTCAGCATATCTTTTAAAGACATATATAACATGTGCAGAATTTATTGAGAAATAAATCATCGGCAGTTATTTATTGTAGTACCTCCATATTTCTGGAGCTCAGAGGACAAAAGAATTGGTGTTGTATGGTATATAAGAAACATTAATAACAACTAAAAGTTATTTGTTCAGATCGGAGAAGATATACACTGCTATACTGGTGTTGACAATCAATATTATTTTTTTATTTTAGAATACCAATTTCAATAAACTGTTAAAGACTATGTTTGAATGTTGTGTCCACATAGGCTATATAAAATCATTTGTATGAATTATTTTAGGGGCGGCATGGTGGTGCAGTGGTTAGCACTGTTGCCTCACACCTCTGGGACCTGGGTTCAAGTCTCCGCCTGGGT
>JABFDZ020000090.1:2026872-2048210 GCA_019775955.2 Pollimyrus isidori | reverse complement strand
CCGTTGCTTCCGGGATAGGCTCCGGACCCCCCGCGACCCAGTAAGGATAAGCGGTTTGGATGATGGATGGATGGATGAATTATTTTCAACCATTGAAAACAGCCACTAAAGCATCTGTAAACTAGTAGTATTAGTCACTGAGCATCAGTGCCTACATGCAAAGAGATGCAATCATTTATTATAAATTATGGTTTAATTTGTAAATTTCATAAATTAGCGAAAGCGAACATAAGTCTTCTAACAGCTCAGGACACACACACGTTGGGTCAGCTTTAAAATGTGAAGTAGAACATGCCTTTCAACTCGTAGCTCTGTATTACAGCAACCATAACGTCAAAAGATACTTGTAAGTCCCACACAAACCGTTTTCATAGTCACAGGTTCACCTAAAATCCCCCAGCACGCGACACTGTGGCATATTTTGTCGCCCTTACATTCGTCATTACCATAAAGCAAACTTGCGGGTCAATCAACATTATACATCAAAAACGTCCAAATTCCTTACATGTATATTTGTAAATCTACTTCAGTGCGTTGCATTCATTTCCCATGTAGGTCGCTGTGACAGATCGTGATAAGTGAGTTAAAAGTTTGAACTCAGTGACTTCGAACCACGTGCTTCTGTCATAAAATTATATAAGAACTGAAGGGTGACGCCCACCGTATTAAACAGGCAACATGGCGGCAACCGCTATGAGAGAACTGTAATGTAGCATTAGCCTTTAAGATCTGTGGATTTTTAAAATCCCTGGTGAAATTATTATTCGTTTATCTTGGTAAAATGGGTGAACTGCTAACTGTACCATGTCGCTTTCTTGCGTAACCATTTAATCGTTTTCTGATTGATTAAGATCTACTTGATTTTTCTTTCTCGTTTAGGGGTTTCATTTCTTGCATCTTATTAAAGTATCGTATTATTAAATTCTTAATAAACGTCTGTATCTGGTCTGAAAAGACAATAATCTCATTCTCTTTCCCTTAGAAAGCATTATGCAACACGTTCCTTATTCCTTAGCAGGATGTTTAAAGAAAGTCCCTCTGCAAAATAATTTGAAATACCAATAGCAATGAGGAGAAAGGAAATATTTTTCACATAACTCGCTGAAGCGTCTTAGCTGGCGTTTATAGCATTGTTAATGTTATAGTTATGTGTTAATACTTTCCTGGTTGTTATTGTTTCAGTCGTTACAATTTACAGGCCCTGTACCGTACGCTTGTGATGAATTATCAGTCTGACTTTGTCCATAGCTTTGGAAAAGACATGAAAATGAAAATATACGTTCCTAAAAGGTCCTGGTGAAAGTTGGGTCACTAAAATGGCGTGCCAGTGACTTACCGGATTCAAGTATTTATGTGAAACATCAAGTGGAATACACTGCGACCAAATATTTTGTATTTTGCAATACGTACATTTTAAGTAAAAAGAGTATCGCATGTACTGGTCTTAAAATTATAATTTAAGTATGCTTCTGTGTACATATCTTGCATTTATTTTACATACCCTATGCAATTTTAATTATATTTTGTGTAATGGGTTTGAAATTCTATAAAATGCCATAGGTATCCCATAGATATGAACAACTGATCAGTTACCCTCCTATGAATCCAAAAAGGTTCTATCCTCCTCTGAAGATTATGTAGCCAACAACTGGGTGTGAAGGGTAGAAGTAATTCAGTTTCACCCTTCATGTTTTTCCAGAATCATTTGGAGATATAGAAAATTAATTTTGAATTTCTCCACTAGGGCGGCTCCACCAACTTTTGTGCCAAGAGCTTTCGGGGATCTGAAGAAAGATCCCAGTAAGAAAGCAGAGTCCGCACTTCACCAAGAATTTGCTTTTTCAGAATTGCAGTTCATTGGTGAACCATGGAGTTACTCTGCTGCAGGGAGAGAAAGTAGGGAGATAAGGAACCCTTTTCACTTCCTGAGCTGTAAGTTGTTTCCCAGGGAGATGAGGTATTCAATAGCAAAGAAAGAATGTCTTTAAGTTAATTCGGCCGTTGGCTCTCTGTGCTGCTACCAAATGGGGGGAATTTTATATTAGAGATCTCTGCAGCAGCTTCATAAAATGCAGGATGCCAATGTGTACATCACTCCTAGTGAATGCCAATGACTGCATTGTTTTAAAGCAGGTTGTCTTAGGGCAGCCCCCACGCTGGTTTAGCTTTGCAGGGACACTGTACCCAGGGTGGCAACCAGACCAGCTGCAGTCCAGATTCAAAAGGTGGCGCTGCTCCTTTAAAATTGGCTCAGACTCTAATCATATGGATAATATATTTATAACTTATCCTTATAATGTATTAACTTGTATTTTAAGGGAAGCACATTTTTCATTATTGTAAGAAACATGTTAATACAAAACACTAAGCTACAATATTTGGGTTACATTTTCAAATGACACATGGATGAGTACATTTGAATATCTTTTTCAAGTAGCTTATAACAAGCAATTGTGATGTGTCATAGGCCATTAATGACCCAAACGCCTCAATTTCTCTCTCTGTAGCTGGCTATTTTCCTATCACTAGTGATAAATGATTAAGAATGTAAATTCCATTTGGCTCGTTGCACTGCAGTTAGATGATGATGTACTTAATATATGACACTTTCCATCTCAGACCACATCCATTAGTGTGAGCATCTACTAAGTGAGTATAACATCAGACAGACAGGGTAACTATGGTCTAATTTACAGAACACTATATGCCGGTTTCACCCAAACATAAAAAAATATTTATTTTCACATGGATTTGTGAGGAAAGGGAAGTAAGATAATGCTTCATATAAAATTTCTCAGTGTAACCAAGAGATTATTTGACTGTTGAATCAATCTACTCATTACTCAGCATTAACATGCTCTTACAGTAGAACCAAGATTGAGGTAAAAACTCCACAGTAACTTCCATCCATCCATAAGGTTGGGATATGTTTGCTCAGTCAGTTACAATCCATTTAACAAGTATGAAATTATTTGTTTTACATGGTATATACCCAAACTCTGTGAGTAAGCCATGGATTTAACAAGCCTATTATCAATATCACTAATAATCTAAACCCAAAGCCTTGATTGAAAGAAAGAAAAGAAAAACTCACTCACTACTGCCACCACCTGGCAAACAGTAATTGTAAAAAAAAATCTGTCCAATCTACAAAACAAATACCATTATGTGCTGGAAAATCGTTTATTGCATGGTAGATACACACTCAAAAATAAATGGACAGCATAAGCATCTTTTGAGAATTTGACTCCTGAATACTGTGTACTAGTGAAGCAGGCTTTCCTATGGAAATATGTTTTTTGCAATATCACAACTTCTTAGATACAATCCGCATTCTGTATATCTCAATTTATTTTAGGAATTATTTATATCCTGTACTCTCCTCCTTTTGTCTGGTTTATTGTATTGCTGTTTTTAATATCACTGTTACTGTTTCTTTTCTTTTCTTGTTAATCACTGACACAGAAGCAAAATGTGTTATACACTATTTACTGGATTATAAGAATTCTTCAGAAAATAACAATCTTGAAAATGATTGAAAATATAAAATCATTAAAATTGTCTCAAAAGATGTAATATTCAAATCAGTTAAATATGATTGTGTCACAAAACAGATATGGCAGGAGGCACCCAGCTGTGAACAGGACTGGAATTAGCCAGGATTGTGGTTGTGGTCACAGAGTGAGATGGCCAGGAGCCAGAGGGGTCAGTCCTACATGGGGGGCTCACTGGGGGAGGCCGGGGAATCAGGACAGGATGGGAGCATGGCTGGCAGGATGTGTCGGGAACAGACAGGCAACAAAGTAAACACACTCAGTATGCGTCAACCAATGCGTGCAAGGCAGCCTAGGGTTTTAAAGGTGAGCAACAGGTGTTGCTACTCAGGCATGATGGTTTAGCGTACTCAGAAGGGAGGGCTCGACCCCCCATCTGACAGCCACCTTCTGGAGGCTGAAGAAGGTGCCGAGGGGTTGGCTTGTCACGGTGGAACTGGACTACCAGCAATGGGTCCAGGATGTCTGCCACAGGTACCCAGGTCTGCTCCTCTGGATCAACGTCGCCTAATTCCACCAGCTACTGCAGCTTACCCCACTGATGCAAGGAGTCTGGATCGCGAAGCCTTCACCCTCGTCAAACAGAACTGGGGGCAAAGGTCCCTCGATATCTTCTGGGAAGTGGGCCATGCCGTATCTAACTGGTTTCAGGAGGGACACGTGTAATGAGAGCGAGATCCGGTAGATACAGGTCAGCTGCAGGCAGAAGGTCATGAGCCTGACCTGGTGAAAAACGTGGCATGGGCTGATGTACTTAGGGGACAACTTACAACAGCCAAGGAGGTGGAAGTTCCTGATGGAGGGCCAGCTTTGCTGGCTGGACTGGAGGGCTGGTCTGGGGTTACAGTGGAGGTGTGCCTTCTGCCAGTAGGACCAAGCTTAGAGTAGCCAGTGCGCTTGCCTTCACACAGTCCAGAATCAGTGATACCATTCGCATACTGATGGGACCACACTGAGATGGGAGTACCAGGGGAACAGCGGTGGTTGGTACCCCAGAATGCACTGGAAGGGCATGAGGTCGGAGTCAGGCTGAGAATGGGTGTTTTGGATGTTGCAAGCTGACTGAGACAGTAGCTGAAAGGTCTTTGTGACCTCCTGGTTTACCCACTCCGTGCCACCATTCGTCTGAGGGTGGTAGCTGGAAGACATGCACACAGAAATTTTAAGGCGAGTGTGGGAAACCTGAAAGACTTTCGCAGCAAACTGTGACCCCCTGTCTGACACAATGTCCTCAGGTACACTATAGTACCAGATCATCAAGGTCAGGGGGAGGTTGGCCAGCTCAGAAGTGATTTGTAGCATGGAGAGGGGTACCAGCCAGCACATCCATGACAAGCAGTTTACCACTGTGAGGATGACGATGTTGCCCTGGGATGGGGGAAGGCCAGTGATGAAGTCCATGGCCAGCTGCAACCAGGAATGGTCTGGCGTGGTAAGCAGATGGAGAAGGCTGGCAGGCTTCTGATTGCCTGATTGATGTCCCTGTGATGGGTGCAGACTGAGCAGGAAAGTACAAACTTCTCTACTTCTTGTCTCCAGTTGGACCACCAGTATTGATGGGTGAGCAGGCGGGCAGTGACAGGAATGTCAGTGTGGCCAGAGGCAAGGAATGTTTGCACCCAGTACAGTGCAACTGAGCAGAGCACAGAAGAGCTTGCAGGGAGGACAGTTAGCAGGTGCTGGGATTCACAGAGGGTTCCTTTCAGTCACCGCTCTCAGGGAGCAGAACTGCGGGAGAATTAGGATGCGATTGTCATCAACCACCAGGTGGTTGAATTGGCACAACCGGAGGTCCACATTGAGGTTCTTTACCCCTGGAATGTACGAGACCTTAAACTCAAACCTGGTGAAAAAGAGGGCCCATCAGACCTGATGGGGGTTATAGCATTTGTTGACCTCATATATTCCAGGTTTTGGTGGCTGATGAACACCAGGCAGGGATGCAATGTGCCTTCCAACCAATGTCACCACTATTCAAGAGCCAGCTTCATCACAAGAAGATTGTAGTTCTAGTTGTCATAATTCCTCTCTGCAGGTGAGGCTGCTGGAGGATGGGTACCTCCTTGAGGTGCTGGAGAGCTTCCATAGCTACAGGGGTCTAGCAGAGTGACTTTCATCAGGGTGGTGAGTGGGGTCATGACCAAGCAGAATCTCTGGATGAACTCTGGTAGAAGCTGGGAAATGCAAGGTTCTGGAGCTCCTTCATAGTCCAGGGCCAGGGTCAATCCCAATTTTCACCTTCTCCTCATCCATCCCTACTGGCTGAATCTGGTACCCTAGGAACGTGAGGACAGACTAGTGGAACACTTTTTGCCTTTGACAGACAGGTGTTGGTCCCGGAGGTGCTAGAGCACCTGTCTCTCATCGGGTGTGTCCCATGCGTTGGTCAGTGGAAGAAGAGTAGATGAGGATACTGTTGATGTACACGATGGTGAACCAGTTTAGCATATCAACCTGGATCCTGCTCATGAGGCCCTGAAAAATGGAATGGCTGCTGGCCAACCCATAAGGCATCACAAGATATTCATACTGATGCCATTGCCTTGCTATGATTAAGGCCATCTTCCACTCATCCCTGGCCTGGATGCGCATCATATTATAGGCATTGTGGAGGTCCAGCACCTCATGGAGCTGTTCTAGGGCTGATGGGATCAAAGGCAGCAGCTCATGGCGCTTCTGAGTAATGGCATTCAGGACCCAGTAGTCCATCTGCCCCGGGGCCTCGTCCCGGTTAGACATATCTGAAATACCTCTCCAAGGAGTCGTCCAGGAGGCATCCTGGATAGATACAGGAACCACATCAAATGGATCCTTTCCATGCAGTGGAGCAGTTGCTCTATTTTGAATCCCTCCTAAATGTCCCAGCTCCTCCTACCTATCACTAAGGCTGAGCCGAGACACCCTGCAGTGGAAACTCATTTCTGGCACTTGTATCTGCAGTCATATTCTTTCAGTCACTGCCCGAAGCTGTGGACCATTTATGAGAGTAGGAACGTAGATTGACTAGTAAATCAAAAGCATTACCTTCCTTCTTGGCTCCATCTTCACCACAACAGAATGGTAAGCGCATCCACATAAACCGCCGCACCAATCCCTCTGTGAATCTCCCACTCCCTTCTTCCCTCACTTGGGAACAAGTCCCCAAGATACTTAAATACCTCTACTTGATACAGCAACTCATTGCTTATGCGGAGAGGACAATCCACCCTTTCCCAGTCAAGAACCATTGCCTCTGACTGGAGATGTGGATACTTATCCTGGCCGCCTTGCACTCAGCTGCAAACTGCCCCAGTGCATGCTGCAGGTCACAGCCTGACAATGCCAACAGGACCACACCATCTACAAAAAAAAAACAAAGATGCAATCCTGAGGCCCAGAAAAGGACCCCCTGTTGCCGTTAGCTATGCCTAGAAATTCTGTCCATAAAAGTTATGAACAGAATTGATGACAAAGGGCAGCCCTGGTGGAGTCTGACTTACAGCTGGCAATGCTAAGCAAACTCTCGCTCCATTTATTCAAGGATTTGATAGGCCACAGCAAACTATTTGTGCAACCAATCCACAAAGAAAGCATTTCAAGTCCCACCCCAAAATACCAAAATGAGTACCCCAGCTGGTTTGGCTGACTGTTAATGTGTTAATGCGAAACACTAAAGCTAGTTACAGGACTATATTCATTTGAATTAGACATTAAGTGATCAGTATATAGGCTATTCACAGATGACCAACACTTTTATAAAAATAAGATTTCAATAAATATGCCATTTCAGTGTAGTAATTGAAAAACAGGGCATGTACTCCCCCCATTCAAACAATTCCTTGAGTCGAGCGTTAGAACAATAGAATCGGTTCTGTAAATTGGACCCAACTTCCCATGTCTAAGGCGGAACTGATCAGAAAAAGACTTAGGTCATCTGTCTTTGCGTAACATCACCTCACACCCGTTTATCATAAATTTCCTTTCATCTTACTTAAAATCACAAGGTCTGGTCTATATACAGAGCATGACGTGTGTTTGCAGACTACACTGATGTGGCTGGCGCAAATAATAAAAGGGCAGTGTGAACCAGAAAGAGACGACAGTGATCTGAAAATCATCATCTAAGTATCAAACCTCATACCCATGAAATCCTACCTGTACGTCATAGTGGCCATTGAGAGCTGAGGTTAGACACCTTTAACAGTCCAATGTGAACAAAGCTGACATCAGGAACATGTGCAGAGACAGTAAGCCAAGCTAATGGTAGCTAGGGCACCCTAGAGACTCTCTCTCATGTCTAATGTCTAAGCACCTCTGAAGAGTCCCCCCCCCCTCCCCCCCTAAGGAAGAACTAGTATCCTGGCAGGTCAAGGAAAACCAGGGACCTTCCACTGCATGCAGAACCTCTCCCTGCATTTAAGACAATTCCTGTTTATGTTAAGTCATTGTCAGCAAATGTTTGTAATTTATCACTAGACAACAGTATGATGAGCTTGTGTAATGAAAAATCTGTTATTTACCCAGTTATTTTTAGTTCTTTTGTTCAGTTTTTTTTAAATGCATTTCCAACAGAATTAGACTTTTTGTACATACCAGTAATCATGTTTTAAATAATTGTATGTGGATCGTCTAATTATTTTCAGAATATTTAAAGATGTAAATTGTCTTTTGATACAAATTTGACTATTTATCATGACAATACAGTAACAAAGAGTGTCTGTATTTGCCTTTATTCGGGGAGATTACCCTGGCAGCTGTAAACAAAATAACTTAAGTTTATTATCAGAGCATCAAGTTTCAATGGTAAAGGTACCTACCTGCTTAAAATGGAAGCAGGAGAAGATTGTTTTTCAGTAGGCCTATTTGATATTTACAAGGACTAAATATCTAAACAAATGAATCGTACTAAATTGTCCATTTCTAATTACAATAATAAAATTGAAATACTGCATGTTGTAATTAAAATCTTTTAGCTAAAAATACATGGACAAAACTTGCGTTTTACATATGCTAACGTTTTCCAAATACACATTTTATTAATGTCGGACAGCATTGATTTCCTCTTTTGCGCTTTCAGTTGTGTGAATGTAGAATTTTATTTTTGTTTCGGTTAAGAATAAGTTAAATATAGCAGAAGTAGTCAATATTTGACAAAATGGAGGGGATTGCATATTGGCATTGCGGAAAAAAAGACCTTTTGTCAGTCTGAAGCAAGTAACCTAACGCTACGCCCATTCAAATATTCACATCTGGTTACCTCCCACTATCCGGGCGAAACTGCGTTTCAGTCCTTCACCCACGGCAAATTGAAAAGCAGTGATAGACCAGCGTCTGGAAGTGCAGTCACACTCAAACTTTTAGTAGTTACAGCTTTGGGGCCCATATCACAATGCAGTCCTGCGCCCTGGATAGACTGAGCACGCCGAGGACGCGAACGCTCTCCCGGGGAATGAGTGAGGACGATTCGCTCCGGCACATAATCAAGGAGGTGAGGCGCCTTTTAGTGTTACATTCATCGCTTTGCGCACCTACTACAATATGAACTGGTTTGACTTAAACTTTTGTGAGGTTTTCCTTAGTTTTAGCGCCTGTTTGTTGTATAAGCCATCAATACTCTACATATAGGATAACCAATGAGAGATTACTTGACTGCTGTTTTTAACCCATTGTCAAACTTCCTCAAAACGAATCGTTTACTTACGCTTGGTATATCTCTTGATTTATCATCGCCTAGAATCTATTGAACATAGTCAGTTCACGCAGATAGCTCAGGCCATATTAGTATATTTACGGGTTTATTTACGTTAAAAATCCAGATACGTCTTTATAAACGTATCTGGATTTCTGCGTTAAATTTCCAGTAAGAGAAAACAAAACCTTCGCTTTCGTTAAAAGCGATCCAAGTTAAATGTGTCAGGTTTTGCTTCTCCAGAACAATAAATAATATAATCGTTGTTCTCTTCAGTTGCGAAATGCTTTACAACTAGTCGGTGTTGGTATGAATTTCAACTTTTTCTTAGTAGATCCATGGATCTTTACAGATCACGACCTGGCGGATGATTCATTTTTATTATGTTTACAGCTGCTTACCTACAGTAGCTGGCAGTCATGGGAACAGCGGGGTGTGCTCAGTCGTTTTCTAAGACACCTCGAGCCAATAAAAACAAGAAATAAGATATGTATTAAGTCGATGTAGATATACGGAATCAATATCACCTAATTTCTTTGTTGAATTATGTTCTTTAGAGGTATTTCCCTTTAGCGTACTTAAGACGTGTATTAAATTACTATGTAGTTTAAAGTAAATTACACGGAAAGTATAATGTGCCAATTCCGACAAAAAGCTTTGTGCCAAAAAGTCATGCTGAAGCTTGTCTTGCAGACGCAGATCTCACAAGGTCTGACGTATAAACGTCGCCAGTAAACGAAGAGCGCGGAGCTGCTTATTGAGTTAGTGATCCAGTGCAATCTGAGTATCAAGGAACATATGTTTACAAACATAAGTGAGCCGTTAAAGTTTCTACATTGTTTTATCATACTTGAGATTGCTGCTCTCGCCAGACGGCAAGAACAGCATTACACATCTCGGTGATCAGAGCAAAACCAGTCCGGCTGCCTGGACAACAATCTGCTGAATCTTGTTTTGTCAAGTGGATTAACTGTATTTATAGTCATGGTTGCATCTTCAGGGTGTAGGTATTTTCACAATGTACAGTGTTAGTTCAGTCCTGCTCACAATAGTGGAGGGAGGAAGGTGGCGTAATTTATGAGCCATGTCTGTTAATGTTCAAGTGAGATGTAGTAATCCATATTTACCTATGCTGACTTCTATTGGCCCTGTGGAATGGGGCCTTTGCAATCTGATCAGTGATGTTTGCTGTCATCCTGAGTATTGTGTGTAACTGTGTGTGTGACTTGTTACGGTCAGGCTGAAGGTTCAGCCAGGCGACTGCTGCGAGCGGACAGTAGAACAAGCTCTGTCAAGAAGCTGGATAAAAGTGAAAGCCAGGTAAACCACGCAGTATGAGGATATAAGGATTTCAGTGCCTAAAGGATTTCAAAAATCTTTTATCTTACTAGTGGAGGGTCTGCAGTACTGCCTTTTATGTCTCCAATATTAGAGTGAAGAGGACCTGATTATGAGACTTCCTGAGATGGTAAGCATTGCTTATACATTGTTAGCTCTGTTCATTTTGAGTTTAAAATTAGCAGTTGTGATTGTAATGTGGGGGAATAAGTATTTTGTCAGTATATTTTAAGTTCCTTCTGTTTATCACAAAATATGTTTCTGAAACCAGCCTTTGAATATCACTGCAGTCGTTTTGTTCTCTGTCTGCAAAGAACAATGTGGCAGTAGAGTATAAAAGCTAATACCTATTTATAGATGTATACAATTTTACCCTTGTGATATTGTTTTGGTAGCTTCTGCTGCCATTAGAAATTTGGTCAATAGTTATTGTCAGTCAGACATTTTTCTTTTCTAAGATAAGGAGAAGTAACCCTTTTTTTTTCAGTCAAAACCGGAACGTTGCCTGTGAAGTAATGTCCTGTGAAATCAGTGTTGTCATTTTTTGTTCTTTTTAACATGATCAACTCGAAAATGCCAAATAACACCTGACTTGTTTGTGTTTTCTGTAGTAAGACATCCATATGTGAATTGCTGAGGTGGTGGCTCTGAGGCTAGGGATCTGTGCCAGCACTCGGAAGGTTGCTGGTTCAAATCCTGTGAATGCCCAGAGTAATTTTACTCCGTTGGGCCCTTGAGCAAGGCCTTGCCATTTAACCTGCAATTACTTTGTCCTGGATATGACATTAATCTACATCATGCCCTATAAGGAGGTCCTCCATTTTACAGGGGAAAAACTTGGGGATTGGTGTCAGGATTGTCACTACAGCCACAGAAAAAAAAATTGCACTGATCCATTCAGACTACTGTGGTGCTGAGGTATCACCTGTCACATGGCTGCACTCAGGTTCTCAACCCTGAGGTGATTTGTCATGTGGTGGGTGTGGAAACACACTGTAATCACTGCATGCTCCCTACCTCATATCTGAACTAAGAAGAAAAGTGGCCACTGAGACTGTTATAGCTTACTGTTATTCCTCCACCATTTGGTGATGAGTAATAAAAATAAATCACGTTGCAGTGTAATATTACATGTGTGTGAATGTCAGCATATGAAATGTATTTCTGTAGTCTTGAGTCCGTACGTGTGGTTGTTCTCCTGAAGCTGGACCTCCAGGCGTGCTACAGTGACACTCTGCAGGAGCTGCGCGGCCTGGAGCTCCAGCGGGAGACGCTGGTGTTTCAGGTGGACTGTCTGCAGGACGCCCTCGAGAGGGCGGAGGAGATGCTCGCCGAGGCACAACGGGAAAATGGAGACACCAGTGCGGTACGGCGTGTGCACCTTCAGGCAGCAAAAGCAACGTCTAGCTTTGCTTTAACGCACGTGATGAGTGAGATTACGTTCGATATCAGTCATCACGCGGGGTCACCCGCCACAAATCCATAAAGTAACCAATAAGAAGTGGGATGGACCAATCGATGTCTGCCCGAGCACAATGATTCTACCCTCATTTAATGAATGGCTACCTTGTAGGCAAAACATTGATCACTGCCACCACTGGCATGCAAGAAACGAATTGCTTTGCATGTGTAGTATGTTCTGTTTCAGGAGCTGGAGCGAGAGAGGCAGACCAGAAAGAAACTGGAGGATACTGTGAATGCTCTCATGCGGGAGCTGGAGAGCCTGAGAGCGGTGAGGGTGGGAAAATGGTAGATGGAAGCCAGTGTACAAACAAAAGCACATTGTAATCACTTTACACTTAAGGGGATTCATGGCAAGAATTATCTCGGGTTTATTTTGGTGAAATTTTAATTGATGTAATCAGTATTTGAGTTAAGTGTAGTTTGTGACAATATCAGGAGCCCCTCATACTTTTTGTATATAAAACCACAAAAAAATATGTTTTTCATGACCCTGAAATTTTATGCGTCTGTAATATATAGTTTTAGGCAACTGTTAAGTAATATATTTATTTGGGGACATTTTTACGGATTTGTATATTGAGAATTTGTACGCTGCTACATAATTAGTTTTGTTTTTAGCTGACATGAATTGAAATCTCTCTGCAGATGAATCAGGCCGCACCAGGTGTGATGGATAGTAGAGGAAATGCAGTGGTGATTGTAGAGCAAGACAGCAGCCCATTTGGCCTGGGATCTACACAAGCGACGGTGGAGTCTCCAGAGAAGAGGTCTTCAAAGACCACTCCAGATGGTGCTCTTCCTTCATCAGAGCAATCTGCCAATGAAGAAGGTTCACATACCCCTCCATTCAGGGATGTACTTAAGCAGTCATCTGTGGACTGTGAAGGCCCGCAGACTGGAGTTACTGAAGACCACCAAGAGAAGCAGACGGCAGACAGCGCTGTAACCAGTGAGAGCCCCCTTGCCAAACTTCAAAGAATAGTCCAAAAGGCCTACGCTCAGTTGCCTTCTTTAGCTTTGAACACCAGCCCTCCCCAAGGTGGGATTATTGGCCATCCCCAGATCAGTCCAGGGGCCATGCCGCATGAAGAGGTGCTGACGGTGAACTCTTCAGAGTGGTGTGACAGTGTGATTTTACAGGAAGCCTTTTCAGGTGATGTCCCGTGTGAAGCACAGGAGAATATTCTTGATACTACCCCACCTTTGGTGCAGGCAGGATCAAATGAGGACTCCTCATCTCTGAGTAATCCTGCTGAGGAGCAGACGGACGATGCAGTTAGCCAGGCAGATCCTCTTTCCAGCCCTCCTAAGGACCTTCAAGACCAACAGCCTGGTCTTGATCCCAAGGGCCTAAAGAACCCTGAGCAATGTACCTTATCTTGACAGCAAGGTTCTCCCCTGAGATACAGAGGTTCTAAGCTTTAATGGAATCAGACAGTCTCGATTTCAAACGATTTGGCTGTTTAACTATAATCTTTGGCAAATGCTTACGTTTTTCTCTAAACAAATCTGTACTTTTATAGCTATTCTCAGCTTCTGACGAAGTCTTTTTCAGCACATATACATTTTTTGGGTTCACAGTTCTTTGCAAGGGAAAAAAAACACATACAATGCACATTAAGTACTGGCACCATTCACAAAGTTTAGATGCACAACCTCAGGCAACCAGCCTATTATCATGTGGATCTGCACATTTGTTGTAAGAGAGCTTCCTCAGACATTGCTGGATGCTATTTATTCTTTTTTTATACATTGGCCTTTCTATATCCTTCACATTTTATTTGTATATTTATTAGTGGTTATCTGCACGTTTACCTTTATTGGTTAGAAGATCCCAATAAAACCTAATCGGATTATTAAAAAGAGAAATTTACATTTAAATGATCATAGTATGTGGAGGTTTTCCAAGTCAAATTGGAGTATATTTTAATTTCCTAAGTCGTTTGGTAATATCTTTCAGAGCTATGTACTTAGTCTGGTAAATTGTGGCTAAAATTGGCCATCGTTTGGCTGGACGCTGTGGTGCCAGGACTCCATGGGGTAGGTTTAGGGTGAGGGTAGCTTTGATCACTGCCCAGGAGTTCTGCTTTTTGCTCAGAAGGAATTTATGGTTCAGTAGGAGCTGTTGGTTTCATAATGGCATTATTTTTAGGTCTCTACATTGAACTTGTTAATTTCAGACACAATAGTCTAATCTACTGTATGAGATGCACAGAGCACGTTATTGACAAATGTATGAACTGCACAACATTGACCACAGCACAGAGGACCCCTGTAATTTTTAAACACTTTATGAAGAACGTTTTATCTTGTGCTTATTTTTAGTCCTCAGAAGAATAAAATGTTGATGCAGATTATCATTTTTATTGTACTATTCAGTAAGTAAAACCAGGTATTTTATTGCTGTTACTTTGAAATTTGATAAATAGCGATGTGTTGTGAGTCTTAAGATTGCTGTTACAATTCATACAATTCTGTGTGTGGGCTTCACCCCGAACACTGGCGCTCTGCTGTAAAACATTCTGCTGAATTTGACTGTGCAGCATGCTTGTGTGACTGAGCAAACAGGGATGCAAACATGCTGAATGATGAGAATATATTTAACTTAACATGGTCGTTTTCAATATGCAAGTTTTCCTTTTTCTGCTGTCAGCATAGAAATGTATTCTGGTATATATTTTAAGCACTTCTTGCATGTTTTACCAATACTAGTCTGAATACAGTAATGTTAATGTCCGGTTATTTTACTGTAAATGTGTCCAATTGCTGTGGCCTTTACTGGATAAAATAAAAATGCTTGAAGACACCAATGAAAAACATGCAATCCCAAGTTATAACCCTTGTTTATTCAGGGGTAGTGACAGGATCCTTTTGTCACGTAATCCATAGATAACTAACTTTAAACGGGGTACCTAAGGTTTTGGTATTGCTTTTACTTTAATGTTGTATTCATTACTTTTAAACATTCATAAGCATGGGCAAAGTAGTTAATAGAGAAGAAAAATATGACTTTATTGGAGAAAAGCAGGTTATATAAAGAGCAGGTTAAGTATAAACACAAATCATACTTTTGTTTTATTTTTGGGACATCAAGCACTTTTAGATTCAATAGTCAATGCCTTAAAGTTTCAAAAATGTATACAGAAAGTCAGTCCAGTGTTTAAACTGCATGCACACACAATTTTGTTATGCTTTTATTCTTAGATTTTTTTTTAATACAGTGATAGCAAATAAAATATTTTTGAATTGAGGATCTTGTTGAATCTTTTCAAAGGCAAGATCTACTCTTCCCCTGTGTAATTGCTGAGATGGTAAAATGATACTTTTCCTAAGTTTTTTTTTTTTACTGAAATTGATTCAAATTAAATTTCCATTTAACTTGAAAAAAATATTGGCTGGCAGATGACAGGAGCAGCTGAAAGTGAGGACTGTGAGTGTGCATTAGTGCAAATACATGTCTAGGTTCTGCCTTTATTAATTCCTTTTATTAGTCATATCTACACCCATATGACTAACCTGTGTTTGTTTCTGTCTTCAGTCAGGATTGTCAAAGAATTTAATTATCTCCCATTACTGTGAACTCTGTCCTCAATTGACCATACTTGCACTTTTCCAGCATGTTATACTTGTACAAATATTATTTATTTAGGCACTAAGCACTTAGTTTTCACATAGCCAATGCATCCCATGTGATTGTAATTGTAAAGCATGTCGACTGAGCCTTTCCACCTGTTTTAAAGCCCCAAAATTATTGTGGAACCTGTACAACCACTTTTGAGTGGCACCCAGGTGTCCAACCTGCAAGAGATTCAAGGCAAGGACCCCCCAGACAGGAGCCCATTAAGCAGGCATGCTGTCCTATGGACACTGCTAGCTTCGATGGACCCAAGTTAAAGAAATGCTCCACTCAGGGAAGCATCTTCAGTTCTTAATTCCTGTCAATCTTATCGACTTGGCCACTTAACCGAATGTTTATAGGGAGACCAAGTGTGTTTGAAGTCCACGTCCAAGAAGGTAAGTGGCTTCAACAGTATTTGGTGTATCTTGGTGATGCCGAGTTTCCTCAACGCCAAACAGCTCAGGGTGGGGTTCTTTCCTTTGTGGCCCAGCCTTCCCTGTCACATCCCTCCCTGGTTGCCTGTGCCAAAGGGTGCCTGGACAGCTCCACTCCAGCTGGGCAGCAGAGCTCTGCCAGGTAAAAGCAGACTTTGGTGTAGGGGGCATGTTGTGAGACACCTATATTTATTCCTGTTGTACGTGCTCTCGCCACCAAACCAGACACACGAGGTCCACCTGTCCGTTTTCTCCCGTAAAGGCTTGCTCTTCTCAGTTCCCACAACACTGGCCCTTGACAGCCGGACTGGGTTGGGTCAGATCAACACCTGCTCGAACCCCCTGGCCCGTGGCCCCACCTGCACAGCCCTGAGGCTCATTTTTTGGCAGTTTCTTGGCTGCAGAGAACAAGGACACAGCAACCAGGACATGTTTACCTCAAGATCAACATCAAAAGTGCAATTTCAGGATCTTTATGTAGAACTTTCATGCAATAAATGAGACCAGTCTGTAGTTTAATTCATGATCACTGCTTATATAACAGACTAATCTTGTATATTTCTGTCCATAATTCTTTTACAACTCAGCTTGTAAAACATGTTTGCCTGTGTTTGCATCCATCATAGTAATGGTGACCAATCACAGTTTACACCTTTACAGTCATTTTCTCAGGCAGGTTCTCGCTACATTGCTACGCATCAAAAGTCACAGGGAAACAAGTATTCTACATGGCACCTGAATGCTCATGGGCCCTGAGCAAGCCCTGGCCTTGCATGGGTGCAGGACACAATGGTGTTGTATGCAAGTATGGTTATGTGTGTTGCAACTGCCATTTGCGCAACAAGTGTGAATTGACAGTCTAAAAGTCTATCTGTTTTTTTCAGTAAAATAAAAGCTGCCGGCATATTCCATTCTGGCAGTTCCCATAATCAAACTGACACTCAAATCAAGGGAAAATCTGTAAAGCTACTTCCAGATTCCTAAGTTACATTCCATACCTTATTTGGAATGCCTACTTTGGCAATATCCAAATACGGCCTTCATATTTGTTATGGCATGGGTTTCAAAACTTAGAATTAAAGCTAACTGAACAGGACAATGAAGGTAGCAAACATTCCAAAACCTCGGTTTTGTGGTTTATTAAGGTCACACAGAGCATTCACTCTAATTTAATTCATACTAATAGCTGAATAACCTAAACAGAGTAATATTCAAGATTTCTGCTTTATTCCAACGTGCTGACTAGGTAAGAGCTGAAACTGCAACGATTACATTGCTTAGTCTGCATGTTATTCTATTATTTCTGGACAGCCAATCTAGTTTAGCTGTTTTTTTAAAGTCTTACCGATGGCGAGGAAAAGGTCACTGACATTCATTCCAGTCTTTGCAGAAGTTTCCATGAACAGAAGGCTGTTGTCATCTGCATAGACCTGTGCCCCCTGACAGAAGGGAATTTGGGGTCAGACTGAGGCCATTAGGTGTCAGTGGGGGCCTCACACGAGGGGCCCGACGTGAATGTACCTCATATTCCACGGCCCTCTTGCCGGACAGGTCAGCCTTGTTCCCAGCCAGCACCATTACAATGTTTGGGCTGGCTTGTCTCTGAAGTTCTTGCACCCATGTCTTGGCACGGGCAAACGTCTCCTTGCGGTGACAGCGGGGGACATGTACACATATTTAGAATAGTTACATAAATGATAAAGCAAGTTTACAGCATGGAATGTGGGCGAGGCTTTGTGGCTGTACTGCGTTAGTGATGTCATACACCACAATGGCCGCCTGGGCTCCTCTGTAATACATGGGGGCCAGACTGTGGTAGCGCTCCTGTCCGGCCGTGTCCCAGATCTCAAACTTCACTGTGGTGTCGTCCAGGCACACAGACTGAGTCAGGAATGCAGCTGGGGTGGGCGGCAAAAGAAGCAAAAAGAAAAACGAAAAAGTCAGCAAGTGAAAGCTTTGATGACTACATGTAACATGCTAATAGACAGTAAAAATAACCCATAATTACCAGCCATTGGTTTGCTGGTGATAAGTGGAAAATGTTTCACTCTACATCTACAAAGGAAGTGACTACGCTCCTCAGGTGCTTCCCTCCAATGGCATTCTCTGCACTTTTATGAATAATTATTTATTTTGTATTTTTTTCATTAGTAATGGACCACTATGGCTGCAATGCTAGTTAATATACACAAGCTGTATCTGTAATGTGGTGACCATATCTGTACCTCCAATGGTGCTCTCCTGGTACTCCTGAAATTGGCCTTTGACAAAGCGCAACACCAAACTGGACTTGCCCACTGCGGACTCTCCCAGCAGTACCAGTTTGAACTGGCACAGTTTGCTGGGCTGAGGTTGGCCGTTAAATCGCAAGGGGCGCCCTGCCATTTGGACTGGAGAATGCCGTAAATCTGAGAGGGGAAAACAAGGTTAGCGAGTTCGAACTGAGAGGATAGAAAGGAATGGTGACACAACAAAAAGGATCTGTTTAGAAAATGTAAGAAGACAAAATAAACTGCCATGGAAGCACAATCCTCCTAAATTTTATCATTAAGACTGATCAACTTACTTAGAAAGGCCAGCAAGCTCCGTATAATTCAGATAAATGCACCTCCACCCTGCAACGAAGAATGCACACCGAGTAACTTCCCGAGCGAAGCAAATTAAAATTCCAGGAAGAGGAGATTGCCGTCATTTCCAAGAGGCGCTGAAAGAATGCTTTAAAAAAAGAAAGTTACATAGTTTTTATTTACAGACAATTCTCACTTAAGAAGCTACTAATCTAAGCAGTTTCCTATTTACTATATGTCTGTCAGCTTTCCGGAAAAAACATCTGCAAGATTAACCATGAAGTTATACTGGTGATGGGAAATAAACAAAAAGAAAACAATAAACCGTTATCTCAGCAATCGGCAAATCCTACCGATACACAACAAAAATACACAACTAGGTTTACTCACACAGGTTTAAAAAGTTTTTCATGGTATGATACATGAACTTTAGCATAACAATTAAGCATAACACTGTCCAAATTTTTCATAACGTGAATGTTTAATCGACCGAATGCAAGTACATTAGGACCGTTGTTATCACTCGTGCTTTAAGAAGCTGTAGTCTTGCATAAAACGGCGATCTGCACCGTTTACCTCATGTTTCTTTCGATAAACGTCAACCAGTGTAAAGTTTAAGTGGAACAACGGTCAGAACAAGTTTATTTACGTACCGTGCACATAATACAATAAAGCACATGCAGACACCTCCGACTGTACCGGAAAGTAACCGTGCTGATCAGGGCATAAATGTACTCAGAAGACACCTTATTGATCGTCACTGATCATCGGTTCCCCTCCCCCACTCTGCGAGCCCGTTAAAATACGAGCACGTCACCCTCCCACTCGGACAGCGCCCCAGCCTGGACACAGCACTTTCCCGGCGCCCAAGCTGCGCGGAACCACAACTCGGTCGCATCCCAAACGTGATACCTACCAGCGGAGCGCTCTCTCCACAGGCCTCGCGTTCCCGGGACCGA
Organism: Pollimyrus isidori; assembly: GCA_019775955.2. Lineage (NCBI taxonomy): Eukaryota > Metazoa > Chordata > Actinopteri > Osteoglossiformes > Mormyridae > Pollimyrus > Pollimyrus isidori. The sequence goes on along the minus strand of JABFDZ020000090.1, from coordinate 2,028,607 downwards.
GATTCTCCGCGCCGCTGCTCAGCTGCCTCGGGCGTCCTGGGCTCTGCGCTGACGGACATCCGCCTTGACCAATAGGACGTGCCGAGTTTCTTCCATTCGCTTTCACTTCTCATGTTAAAATGACGAGGGCTGCTGCTGCCATCTGTACAGTCCTGGCCAGAAGTTTTGAGAATACACAAGTTTTGGTTTTCACAGTCTGCTGCCTCAGTTTTTATGATAGCAATTGGCGTATACTCCAGAATGTTATGAAGAGTGATCAGATTAATTGCAGTTAATTGTAAAGTCCCTCTTTGCCATGAAAATGACCTTAATAACAAAAAAACAATTTCCACTGCATTTCAGCCCTGCCACAAAAGTACCTGCTGACATAATTTCAGTGATTCTCTTGTTAACACAGGTGAGAGTGTTGAAGGGGGACAAGGCTGGAGATCATTCTGTCCTTCTGACTGAGTTAGAATAGCAGACTGGATGCTTTAAAAGGAAGGGGGTGCTTGAAATCATTGTTCTTCCTCTGTTAACCATGGTTACCTGCAAGGAAACACATGCAGTCATCACTGCTTTGCACAAAAAGGGCTTCACAGGCAAGGGAAACGCTGCTAGTATGATTGTACCTAAATCAACCATTTGGATCATCAAGAACTTCAAGGAGAGAAGTTCAAATGCAGTGAAGAAGGCTTCAGGGCGTCCAAGAAAGTCCCGCAAGCATCAGAACCGTCTCCATTCAGCTGCGGGATCCACCAGTGCTGAGTTTGCTCAGGAATGGCAGCAGGCAGGTGTGAGTGCATCTGCTCACAGAGCGAGGAGAAGGCTTTTGGAGGATGGCCTGGTGTCAGTACAGGGGTTGGACGCTGAGGACTGGGGTAAAGTCATTTTCCCCCCTTTCCAATTGTTTGGGGCATCCGGGAAAAAGATTTCCCGAAGAAGAAAAGGGCTCACTCACAATTTTGCCTAAGAACACCGCCATGAATAAAGAATGGTACCAAAACATCCTCCGAGAGCAACTTCTCCCAACCATCCAAGAACAGATCAGTGATGAACAATGCCTGTCTCAGCACGATGGAGCAGCGTGCCATAAGGCAGAAGTGATAACTAAGTGGCTCAGCGAACAAAACATCAACATTTTGGGTCCACAGGCAGGAAACTCCCCAGACCTTAATCTCTTTGAGAACTTGTGGTCAATCCTCAAGAGGTGGGTGGATAAACAAAAATTTGCATCAGGATTTGGCCCAGAAGTTGATTGGCAGCACGCCAGGGTGAATTGCACAAGCCATCACTGCAAATACTGACTCTTTGCATAAACTTAATGTAATTGTCAATAAAAGCCTTTAACACATATGAAATGCTCTCAATTATACTACAGTATACCATAGAAACATCTGACACTGAAGACCCCCAAGGGGGAAAAAACACTGAAGCAGCAAACTTTGTGAAAACCAACACATGTCATTCCCAAAACTGTAGATATCATGAAGAGTTTTACTTTATTCTTGTATAAGCGGAGAGGTGAGCCAATGGATGGAGTCGTGTGGAACAGCACAGTTGTAATAGTGACAACATTTTAAACTAACATAGTAATTTATTTAGATTTTAGCTGAATTAAAACATTTTGGGATACGATTGAAATCTAAATCTGGGGAAAATTCAGTTTCTGCATCATAATATCCATCCATCCATCCATTATCCAAACCGCTTATCCTTACTGGGTCGCGGGGGGTCCGGAGCCTATCCCAGAAGC
>JABFDZ020000090.1:2016319-2026772 GCA_019775955.2 Pollimyrus isidori | reverse complement strand
GGGGAAACCGGAGTACCCGGAGGAAACCCCACGACGACACGGGGAGAACATGCAAACTCCACACACAGGAAGCCCAGTTGGAGACTCGAATCCGGGTCCCAGAGGTGTGAGGCAACAGTGCTAACCACTGCACCACCATGCCGCCCCCGCATCATAATATATGCTTTATTATTCTTTCTTATCACTCATCTTTGGTGCCTTTTTAAAATTTCTGCTTGCCTAACTGAGCGAAATAATAACAAAATTGTTGTAAAGTTACACCAGCCACAGATGGCAAAAAGCAGCATATTACATACTTCATTTCTATAATAACTTGTCATGTAAGCATGTTGAATAGGACCAGGGCTAGACAAGGATTAAAAATTGGTCCTGGACTTTTCCTCAGACCCACCACCCATGCATTCCCATAATGAGATTTGCAGGCCCGGATATCCATCGGCGTACCAGAAAATTGCCCGGTATGACAGATGGCCAGTCCAGGTCTGAATGGGATTTGGCTGCCCTCCGACCAGCCTGTCAGGCCTGAAATTTGGAGTGACTGAGGCTGACCCAAAATTTTGAAAACATTATTTCCCATTTTAAAGCAGGTGGTCTTCCCTGGGAATCAACTGAAATATGACAACTCAATGCTGCAGTCAAAATAAATGGGCCTGCTGCAATTGTGACATTTATGCTCACAGCCACATGTGACTAAAGAATGAGAATCTTTATTTACCCTGAGAAGCTGTTCAGGAATAATGAACTGGGCTACATTCTTGCTATATTGAATGTCTCCTGTAACTGTTGTGGAGGCAGAGACTGGCCACTCTTCAGTAATTATGTACCTGGGTGATGTGTGGCTCTCTGATTAGAAGGTTGTTGGTTCAAATCCTGTGGTCAACTGATTTAACTGGAAAAATGTTTATTTAAAAAAAAACATGTTGAATAATCTAATTAAATCTACTGTACTGGATTTAACACACCAATCATCGTATTACACATTGATTCATAATTAGTAAGTATTTAATTTTCCTTGAGTGGCATGGCAGTTCAGTGGGAAACTTGGTCATCTTATACCTGGATTGGAGATTCATATCTCACTACTGTGTGTGTGTGTGTGTGTGTGTGTGTGTGTGTGTGTGTGCGTGTGTGTGCGTGCACGCTCTCCCAGTGATGGGGGGGTTTCATCCTGTAAGCCAAAGACATTTAGTTACACGTTTCCTAATTTCCCATAGTGTGTATGTATATATTTACGCTGTGAAAGACTGCCATGCAATCCAGGGAGCACTCTTTATCCTGACTGGGAAGAATGGGAGCCGTCCAGATCATTATGTACTTCAATCAAAATGAAAAACCACCCCTTTCAGTGTGGTTAGTGCAGACGCTTTACGTCATACTCCAGCGCGGTAGGTGGCGGTATCGGCCTTTAAAACAGGATTGAAGCGCCCTTAACGCCGTAGAGTAAGTGGACGGAAACGTGTTTAGTGTAGTTGTTGCTGCGTTCCAGTTAAGAGGTAATAGGTAAGCTAATTAAAGATTTTTTTTTACGTGTTAAGGACTAAGGTAATTTGTTGGGACACAAATGCGACATTTATTTCTAAATTGGGCTGTTTACAAAGAATATACGTGCGTAACTGTTTTGATAAAACGGCTGTGCTTTTAAGTAAGATGTGGACCCTTCGATGACGGCAGTATATCGTTAATGAAGTAGAAGTATTCCCATGTGTTTTTATCATCAGGATCTGACTATCTGCCGGTAATCTAGCATTATCTTTCGGTTCGGGCTCCTGGCGCTCGCCACGTAGTGGCCTGGCCACGTGAGGAGTCCCTCTGGACCACTGAATTGTTTTATCAATGTGACTTCCTCAATGGTAACAGTGTTATAAAGAATAAACAGTATCGAATATATTTTGAAAATGGCCCCAATATGGTTGACTTTGAGAATGGCCGTTAAGGGTAATTCTGCAGTTAAAACGCAGCCCTCTCGTGTTCTTCGTTTTTCCTTGCATGCTCCCTTCTTCTGCCGGAGCTTGGAAAGTTATTACGGCCCTGAATCAAGACCAGCAGTTGCCTGTAACTGCTGGTTTCAAACAGAGGCCAAAATTATAGCCTTTCAATGGTCTGTTGGGTATCCCCTGTGTTCAAAAGGGGAAATCCAGTTCAGTTGGAAGGAACATTTGCTATTTTAAAGTCCTCGATTTTCTACTTGTAATCGAACATGTTCCACGCTCTTGGTGCAGTGCTTCTCACCTCCAAACTCTCCATATTGTTCAGCTGTATAATTTTTTTCTCACATTTGAATTCTTTCTTTGCACAGATATTCAGCATGTCCTGGAATGAGACTACCCGTGGCAGCATTGACTGTTCTTCACACTAGAGCCATGCTTGAAGGGATGAAGAACTGAAGGCTACACTGTCTGCTTAATTGTGTAGTTTTCCTGAATGGAATAAAAATGTAAAGTTGTTTAATGCTATTCATTGGCTTTTCTTGTAACTTCCATGTATCAGCTTTAATATTAATTTGCATGTTTGAATTTGCTAGTTTCTTTGGATGTATTTAGAGTAAGATTACAGGTAAGTAATGAAGTGTGCTTGTGTGTCTTTTTAAGATTGCGATGTAGGTGAGTATCATCAGCAGGATCTTTAAGGCTCTATACAGGATGCTGCACTTCCTCCATTGTGGAACAAAGCAAAGGGTGGTGAACTTAAATATAACGCCATTTCTGAAACTTAATATTAATTTATTGAGCAGTATTAGTATGCAGCCCTTTGTAAGGGATCCTGAATGGGTGGAGCTGCACTCTAATGTACATGGTGTGCGACCTGAAGGTTTGTGCTGTGATACCTGAGACACGTTGGCCTTTCTAGTATTTTCTCTTACAAGCGGCTTAATGACTTAATCTTTTCCTATTTGTGTGTGTATCTTGTTGGCAAATACTTCAGTAAGTCTCTCTCATTTCCTCTCTCTATACACCCTAAATATAACTAGGTGATTGTAAGTGCTGGCTTGTCTGAAAGGAAGCAAATATTGTTGGTCTGCTTCCTGTTTACGGAAATATTTGATTGGCCTCTGTGTCTGAAATGAGGGCTGGGATTGATGTGGTTGTGCATTGAAAGGCCGCCATCAATTTAGCTTGCATTGTTGGTGTTTGGCATGCCTTGTTCTTGCACTAATGAGACAGATGGGGGCGCTTCTAAACTTCTGAAGGGAGAAACTAATGAGAAAAGAGCAGGGCCTTAAAACTAGCAATTGTGAGGGCTGGAAATTTGCTGGCCTGTTTTGGCTTGTTCAGATTAGAAAATTTGCTTTGACTTTAGAGGGTTCTGTGATTTGACAGTTAAGCCAAATAAGTATGTAAGTAAAATGTCATTAGTGACCCAACATCATTACAGTTCTCTTTAATGTCTGTCCTGAATGTTTCCTTTTACAGATCATAGTATTAAAAATATAATGTACTACATGATTAGTATGATTACATGACCAATATATAATCCTGTGGGGTGTCTCCTGATAGTGATTTCAGCTTTTTCCTGCAATAATTCAGTGAAAGTATCATGTTAAAGGGGACAACTGCATATGTAATTAGGTCTTATGTGTGTGTGTGTGTGTATATATGTGTGTGTGTGTGTATATATATACACATACACACACACGCACAGTATGATTCAGATTTCATAGTTTGGGAGGGGCATGTATTGGTAAGGTACGTTATTAGCGTTCCTTGTTTTCTGATCTGGCACCTAAAGTAGTAACCGACATGATGTAAGAAGTAGAATGTGGTGCATGTTAATGGATAATTTTACCTGCCTTCATCAATATTCAAGTTGCTCTGAGTCATTTAAAGCGTAAATTACATTCCTATCCGGGAAGCTTCTGTAGGTTTTGTAAAATGCATTTTAAACATGGTATTGACGCTAGTATTAATGTTACCAACTTACTAACTAGTAATGTTTCGCCTTAACTGAGTGCTAGGCTTAGTTACAGCTTCATGGGAAAACAGTGGCTGGATCACAGACTTTTAAGCACAATTGCTTTTTACTAATTTTTACTGTCCTCTGTCAAAAACCAGTCAGCTTGTAAAGACAGACGTTTGTATGTACGGGATGGGAACCGTGTTCTTGTTTGATCTGTGTTGAATTAATTACTAAGTATTCACATATCCATGTCTAATCTTTACGTGACCAGAATTTCGCTGATTATGCACGTTATACATCATTCTTTTGGGCTAGCATTTAAAACGCGTGACCACGAACTATTAATTTGGTAAACAGAAAAAACGCAACTTTTTCCCATACTGGCACGGGATGCGACAGGAAAGTGAGTAAATACTACAAGCGGGTGAAGCGAAAGGCATGCAGATAGTCCCTTGCCTGATTGTTTGTTTTATCTCGCCCAGTAAATCAGGCAGCAGTTAAACATCGCATACCGTTTCCATCAGTACAGTGTCCATTAGACGGAGCGATGGGCTTACTAGCCGTAAGGGGCCACAGAGACTGGCTCTGCCGCCGAGCCCTGAGCGGTGAGTGCGCTTTAAAGCCATGACGTCACTTTTCCTGCTGAGAGTCTCCCGACGCGGAAAGACCTCCGAAAGGGTCCCAGCATAAAGGGGGGAAATGCAGCTTTTTTTTAAGCAATAACAGACTGGGGCGTTTTTTCTTTCTTTCTTAATGTATGCACGGAATGAGCAGTCGGGGTTGTGCCTGCGCCGTTATTTGCACTCCTTCCACGCTAGACTCTGACAAATGAGGTTGGTGGGGCTTTTTTGTTTATTACCTTTATTCGCGGATTTTAATGGGTGCGCAAGCCGTGGCTGCGGCTTTCCGCGTAAAGATGCGGCACCGGGAAGCCGGGGAAGGTGACTGATCGGAACCCCCGACACGGCTGCTCCTGTGTTCGGCTTTCAGATGCATTCTTATATGTAACAAAAAACGGCAATCTCGGGGTTTATGCGGAGTAAAATAAGCCGGACCCATAGCTGAAGGCGTTGTGCTTGTTGCTTAGAACTGGACATTACGCGTCTGATGGTTGAAGGCAGCTTTACCCCGGGAATCTGTCGCAGCCCCCCCCCCCCCTCTTTCCAAGTCCCCTCGCCCGGCAAGGCGCCGCTTCTTTCTATTCAGCAGGCCTACGCTTGCTGCTACATTTTTTTTGGTGATTAAATGTTATCCAAATGACATTTAAGTACCAAGGACCAGGTGGGCTTCCGCTTTCCGTAGGTGTGCCTGAATGCGGACCGTAGCATTACATTGAATGTAGATGTGCATGTTTGCATCCAAAATCAGCGGATGTCTGTTTGCAACTCTTATATATGTGTAAATTAAAATTACATGGAAGCTGGACAGGATACCGGTTCTGTGGCATTGCCTTAAGCTCGCTACCGGGAGATGAGTCATACCATTGGCTTTAAAAATAACAACAGATATTTTCCCTCCTCTTGTTTTATTGACCAGTAATCGTTCTATTATGGACTAATGTTTTTTTTCCCAGCCAGACTAGGTCAAGGAGATCTCTAAGCGTTAGACCCCGTCAGATATTACCTGATGCACAGCGAGACAATGAAGCCGAATGTGTGTAAAACACACACGGTCCGTCCATGTGGGTGATCGCGAAGGTCCACATGCCGCGTGTGTTATGTGCAGCTGGTATTGTTTGAAAGCCCCTTTACCTACCATAAAGGGAAATGCAGCTTCCCCGGTTTATTTTGGAGCCCGTGGACCGAGTTTTTGATTGGAAATTCATACAAACATTGTTCCTTGTGTATTTATATGTGTAGCTTCGTCTGCACGACACGTTTTGTATCATTTAAAGCTTTGGGACAAAAGGTATAATATTCCGATAAGGCGTCTCGATTTTATGTGTTTATCTTCTGGGTAGCCTGGGACGTCACAAAATGAGTTTGAATATTTGAGTCTATGATGGTATAATGAAAGGTTTATGGAGAGTGGATGGTGTATGGTATACCTCTTTTATATATGCAACACATGCGTTCTTAGTGACTTTTATTGAATTGAAACACTGTTTTCTGTGCCTGGGTTACCTCGTCCTTGCCAATATAGGTGGTATTACATTTTAATTTGTGTATTAATGCAAAGGACAGATACAGTCTGAATTTCATACTACTTTGTTGAGCTAGCTTTAGTCCATAGCAGGTATTGAACATCTTTTTAGAATGGGATCTTGTCCAAATATCTATGGGTAAATTAAGTGTATTTGCATAATATGTTCTGAGGTTCTGATAGATTTTCTACTAGAAAACGAATTAAAATATCTTTGCTATAACACAACTGAAGTTGGGGGACAGGGGGAATAATAATGGCTATAACTTGAGTATGTGCATCTTAATTCTTATGAGAGAGAACATGAAAGAACCTTTTACGGTAACGTTTAAATGGTGTGCTAATTACGAACTACCCACTGTGGCAGAAGTACTTGGAAAAGCAGGGATGCCTGTTTCACTTCAACAGGCAGTCGGCACACAGCTCTCCGCATCCTCCCTCCAAATCCTTTTTGCGTCTCGTTATTCCAAGGCTGTAACCCCCCCTTACATGCCAAGCAGTGGGTGGGCTCTTGGGGTTTCACTACTCTTCACCCCACCCATGCCTTCTGCCACAAAAAGAAGAAAAGATGAAATCAGGGAGCAGTTCAGTTGAGGCGCCCTTGCTGTTTGCGCTGACGGCATCTTGCTGCTGTGCGTGGACTTGTTTAATATCCTTTGCTGGGAGGGGGGTTCATCTCCCCCCAATATAACACACAAAATGTAAAAGGGAACAGAATTAGAAGAATGAGGTGTCCCCCCCCCCAAAAGATAAATAAAGTTTACCATTTTTAGATGTTGCATGGTGTTTTTAAAGACATTCAGATGTATTTTTGTCTAGATCAGGGTCACCAACATGGTGCCCGTGCCCACCGGGATGCCCCCAAGGACCACATCAGTTGCCCGCGGACCTGTACTAAAAATAGCACAACTCACCAGTGTGCAGAGTCTGAATTTTACCCTGTTGCTATTCTTGTTTAATTACATTTATCCATCCATTTTCCAACCCACTTATCCTACTGGTTCGCAGGGGTCCAGAGCCTATCCCAGGATGCAATGGGCATAAGGTAAACAACCCTGCATAGGGGGCCAGTTCATCACAGGGCACACTCACACACACTTATGGGCAATTTAGTAAATCCAATTAGTCTTAGCATGTCTTTGGGTGAGGGGGATACTGGAATGCCCAGAGGAAGCCCCACAACAACACTGGGAGAACATGCAAACTCCACACACATGTATCCTAGGTTGAAACTTGAACCTAGGTCCCTGAGGTGTGAGGCAACAGTGATAAGCACTGCACCACCATTTCACCCCATATTTGTGTTCATATAGGTTTGAAAGTGACAATATATGAAAAACATTTTAAACATGGTTATTATACTGAGCAAATTTGTTGTTTAAGAAGACTGTATCAAACTGCTATCCCTTTGTGTGGCTCATTACCTGTGAAGTACCTCTCAGTTTCAAAAAGGATGGTGACCTCTGATCTAGATAGCACATTTGTTGAGGCAGTTCGCCTACAGTTTTTACAAGCAACAACCTTCTGTTAAGTCAGTGTCCTTGACCTCACTTCTGTCTTTAATATGTAGGGTTTATAGTTTTCATGTAATTATTTTGGTATTCATAGGTTACTTGAAGGTTGCACTGCTTTGGTGCGTATTAGTTTTGAAGCAGTGATCTTTTGTTATGTTAGCTGATGTAAACGTTGCTTCTCCCCAGCACACATATGACGTTTTGTGCCATTGGTTGATTTGAGTGACCCACTCCAAATCCCAGCCTTCGTAAAGGTTTGCTTGTGATTGACACTGCCTGTGATTGGCACTGCCTGTGATTGGCACTGCCTGTTTTGCCTTCCTCCACATGCAGACTCTGATCCCTCCTGTTCCTCTCTGCCATTACTGCAGCTCTGTGGAGATTTTCATTATTGATGCAACTGCAGTTCACAGAGGGCGGCTGTGGGGTTAGTGTGCATTTTAAGTCTTTTATTTGCTTCTATTTATGGATTCAGCGTAGAGTGTAGGACAGGAATGTGTCCAAAAAAAGTTGAGTAATAGAAGTTGCTATTTTCTCAGACTTGTGGTTCACTTTGGGTTTTAAGGGCATTTGGGCTGTGTGACTTTAGCCCTTGGGGCAGTCATTGTGATACTTCTTACAGTGGAGGAGTGATCATATCATGGTGGGTGTAGCTCGGCTGCTCAAGTGACGCTATACAATCAGTAATGTCATGGGATGGCATATAACTCCCTTTGTATTTATGTTGTTTTAAAGCCGGCTCTTTGAGCCAGAGTAACGATGCATAATCATACTGAAATCTGAGCATCTTAATTGTTATTCAACTAGAAGACTTTGATATGAAAACTGTAAGTTCTGCTGCGTAATAAATGCTTTGCTTTTAAAAATGCTGTCGGACCAGGAAATGGTTTTAGGAAGCATGTATGATATTTTGGGTTTCTGCCCTTTAAAACAAAAAATGTGTCCATCCTCCCTCAATAAATCATATAGAAGTATGGTGCAAATTAACATGTTCCAAAATAACAAATCTTTTTTTTTTTCATGGTGGCAAACCATTCTGTGCAGTCAACGATTCTCTGGAGCTGGGGAATTTCAGCGGCACTGTTTCATTCTCCGGCAGGATTAGAAAGGGGTTGTTAGTCACTTTCAAAGGGCATTGCGATTCTGTGTTTAAATGTCTAGCACATTGCAGAATCTTCGATTATCTGTTGGAATTAAGATTTTAAAAATATCTGAATAATGGAAAAACAAAGAACAAGCTGGCATGGATGGGTATTTTAGTCCCACACAACGACATTTATACAATAATGACAAAATGCTCTTAGATATTTTTATATGCATTTCACCTGTGCTGTTTCATTCAGTATTAAGCAGTTAATGGCATACTTAACATGGAATTTTTTCATGATCTTATGGAAGCACAGTAGAAATATGAAATACAGTACGGATTTGTTTGGTCACTGTCCAGTGTTACATGTTGTATAGCTTGAGAAATTAACAATGACAGTTATATAAATATCTTTAGACACTTTATTCGTAGCGTATCTGGCATTGCAGTGCATTGTTTCTAATTTATCACACTTCTCTTTTCGTTGCTATATTGGTACAGTGTTCTGTGAATCATAATGGATTATGGGAAATAGTCTTTGCGCATTCAGCATGTTAATAAAATATGAACAGATATCTGCTGGCGTGTGGTTGATGGTACCCCGTCTTCTTCCAAGTTACTTTTTTTCCGGCTGTTTAAATGGTTTCTGTTTTGTATGGTGATAAAAAATGTACAGGAAGAGATTTGAAATCTGACTCGGACCATCTTCGATGTCTCATCTGTCATCATCCTCTGTGTTTGTTGGCAGCACAATTCTGCCATTATGCTGAGAAATACATCCTGCAAACATGCCTTCTAAATCCGCGTCCTAGCTCGTCTGAATCACGACGGCATGGAAGGTGAATAAGGAAAAAGCTGCCAGGTATCAAAGATGAGAATCGTAGCTAACAGGTGTGAAGGGTTTTCGTCTTATTAGGAATGCTGCACTATTTTATACAGTCCTGCTGGACCTGCAATTGAGCTCCTTGAATGCGAATAAAAGCAATGCTATCTGCAAACTGCACCATCCGCAGCAGAAAAGACTGCAGCAAAATCATAAATTGAGGTGTAGTCCAGTTAATAAACACGGCCTTTGGAACAGGCCTGTCTGTTTTTTGTGGGTTAGTTGTTAGAGCATATTTGTTTTATTTGTGTGTTTACTCATGTGCAGGCACATGTGCCAACGTGTCATTTATTAAATCAACTTTGTGTGCCAGATGCCTGATTTGTTTTGAGCTGCAAATCCAGCAGATGTTCTTCATTTAACATCATGTTTCACCCATTTTCTTTCTTCAAAATTTTGGATCTACTGCCATGTCCTTTTAACTGTTAGTTCTAAAATGTTATTTGCACATCATTATGTAATGCTGGTGTTTCAGGGAAGAAAGGGAGTTTTGTTTAAACTTGCCAGTACCGCATATGTAAATAAGCATTGTATGATTTTTTTTGTTAAACTGAAGTATATGCTTAGTCTGAAAAGAAAGCACAGGCGTAACATTACTGGTTCAGGTCCTATCAGATGTTCCAATGTAAATGACTTCAGGTATTAACCTGCGTGGTGAACAGTGACAGCCATCTCCTATCATAGTCCCTGTCTTGGAAGGCAGGGACTTGGCACTGGAGTCTCTCTCAGGTAAAGCGACGCACGAGGCTGTACATACTGGGTGGGATGCAGGTCCGTTACATACACATTCAGTGTTATACACTGGGTGGGATGCAGGTCCGTTACATACACATTCAAAGTTATACACTCTGGGTGCGATGCAGGTCCGTTACATACACATTCACAGTTATACACTCTGGGTGCGATGCAGGTCCGTTACATACACATTCACAG
>JABFDZ020000090.1:1979275-1999284 GCA_019775955.2 Pollimyrus isidori | reverse complement strand
CCCCCCCCCCCCCCCCCCCCCCCCCCCCCCCCCCCCCCCCCCCCCCCCCCCCCCCCCCCACGGGAGGAGAATGGAAGCCTTTCTGCTTTGTTGCCAGTGTTTGTTCAGGCCTGAGAATGGGCTGGATTGTTGAGTATTGATTGGCTAAAGCGCTTCACAACCATTCGGGGACCTTTAATGTATCTAAATTAGGATGTCTTTATACCTCTTACCTATTCCTATACTCCTGAGTCCTGCAAGGACATACCTCGGTCAAAAGTAGCTGTTTTTAGCAGTGCCCCCTCCCATTATATCGATATAGTATTTGTCGTTTGTTTTACACCTTGTGACCGCTAGTAGGCACCGTATTCTTCTGCTCTAGTTTTTGCCGAAGACCAAGGGTGACCATATTGATTCTTGGGACATGCCATCCCTGGTGTAAAAATCCAGGATGGTTCTTAAAAGGTCCTACGGCTTTGCGTAATCGCCTGATTGGGTTCTGCTGGGTTCCGTATGCAGTTCCCCGATTTGCGCACTTGGCTCCCGCAGTGGCTTGCGATTGGTCCCTGGAATCCGGCGCCATCTCCCCCACGGAAGGGCGCCTTCCGTGTGGTCCCAGTCCAACGGAGGGGCGTTTCGTCTTCATAGCAACCTGCCCGGGCTCATTCAACCAGCAATCCCTGACGTGTCTAATTACTCCTACTACTTTAATAACTGCTGTTATTATTTATAATTAGGGAATCAGATCCAGGGAATGTGTGAGGCAAAATTTATTTAGGAATTATCTGGGAAATGACCTAATGGAAAGACATCTGTAGCAATGATAAACAATGCTCGCCCATAGGTGTGAAAATTCTCATTCAGATTTTCTAAAGAACTTTTCTGTGTCTTGTATTACGCCCCCTAGTGTTTTCCATTTCCAGTCAGTCAGCAATGTATTTCCACAGAAGCCGTGGTACATCCTGCTGAACTGGCCCTAACTGCTTCTCATATATATATGTATGTATGTATGTATGTATGTATGTATGTATGTATGTACAGGGTCGCGTTTCAAGGGCAGCCCAAAGGTGTTGATTATTATCGTTGCCATTCTATCGTTTTTCTTGCTCTAGCACTTCTCTTGTTACTAGCTAAGTTGTATTTGTGTTATTATTGTATTGTATTTTACTTTGTGTTGTCCCAGGCAGTACAGAGAGGACCTCTGAGTAAGCATATAATTGCAGGTGTGTGTATCACGCAGCACCTTTTTGTGACTAATGAACATGACAGGTGTGGGAGGGGTCGAATGGCAGCAGTGAGCATTTTACTGCCCGAGGTGAAATGTAATGTAAGCATTTCTACCCTCCTGCCATTGGTGTTGAACTAATACCACCAGAATTGCACCTACTTTTTAATATAGTATTATAATTAATAGCATTATGAACATCCAGCTGCATCAGCCAAGCTTTTCCTATTTTTTGATTAAACTCACAGGCTGCTCCAGTTTTATTTAATTTTTACTTTAGTAGTTGCTTGTGTAAGCAATGACACCAGTGATCCAAACAGGCGTTGGTTTGTTGCCTTAGTTTCAGATGGAGATGTCTGAAGACAACGAGCCCAGAGACTGTGATGAGGCATTGGAGTCAGAAGAGGGCGACGTTGAGCCATACCTGGAGGAACTGGAGAGCAGCAGGGAACTGCTGGAGAGGCTGAGGGAGCTGGAGGTAAATGTGGACCTGCGTGACCTCGCGGTCTGACACCTCTGCTCACAAAGGGCCTTCTGCATCATGCCAGAGTGCCCTTTGTCTGGTGGTACTGAGTGCAAAAACAAATTATAGCCAGCTGGGGTTATTTTGGGGTTTCCCAAAATAAAAAATGTTTTTCATACAAAGATGTGCTTCTCTCTGAATTAAGACTTCAGTATAGTGTGTGCTGTTTTTTAATTGGGTTATTTTCTTCTTAAAAATGCTCTTTAATTAAAAAGATGGTTCAAGGGAATTTTTTGAGCAGTTGTCTTGACTGTCATTTTTGCGTTGTGTCATTCCGTTTAGCATTCAAAGCCAATTACGGCCAATCAAACGTCTGTGAAACAGAATGCATTATTGGGGTGTTTCGCTATAAAACAAACTGGACTATGTCTTGATTTAAAAATATCTGTGGCACTGTGACTTTACAGTCATTATTTGGAAACCAATCATTTTATATATATATATTTGAACTATACATGTTATCATTTACATTTCACAGCAATAAGCAAATGCACGGATAATACATTTAGCTTGTACACAGTGAGGCCATACATCAAAGATGGTTAACAGATCTCGATCTGGCAGTACTGAAATGAAAACCATTCTTTGTTGTTGGACATACAGTTAATGAGATTTATCCTGTCTGTATTTAGTTTTTTCGCTGCAAGTATTGTTCCACCCACTTGTGAGGTTAGACACTACTTGCCTTTTGGGTTTTTGTTATCCATAGCAAAGAAATCAACTAGGAATTTTTATTTTTTTATTTTTTTATTTTCTGAGATAGTGCCAGAAGTTTTGTAACATGGAGTCCATAGTACGTATGAGTGTATCAACATTTTATCAAATTTCCCAAAATGTTTCTGTGGTCCCTCGGTTCAAAACCTTTTGAACTATGTCTGTCTGTCTGTCTGTCAGTCAACATGATGTATTTATAGTAATTGCTTGGTAGTGCTTCTTTTTTAAAAAGATGGTGAGAGCTTGATTAAAAAAGATCTAGTCTAACGTGAGTTACTAACAGAACATCTCTGTTTGACCTCCACCTACCCTCAGCGGGTCCTTAATGTCTATTTGATTTTAATGATATTGACTCTTGTGGTGCTGTAGGTTTCACATTTTTCACGCTTGTCCACTGAACTGTGCAGCGTTACGAAAAAATGCTGCATTGAATTTGAGTTCAGATTTATACAACACTCTGCCAAAGTGTGAATGACGAGAGGAATCCCCCCCCCCAAACCGTCTGCAGCCTCCTGACGCCATCGTGTCTCTTGGGGGGACATAAATCCCACGTTGCTTCTCCCTCTGGCTTTTTATTTTAGATGAAGTAAGGTTCACAGTACGTTGCTTGCATCGTCATTGCTTTGTTCCAGTAGCTAGCAGCCCATTCTGCTCTGTCTTCAGCAAACCCTGATCCACAAGTACAATTTAATCCTCAACAAGATAACAATCAGTGACTGTTCATCTTACAGTCCTTTGACTTTGTGGCCGTCAACTCAAGCTGAACATCGGAGTCTAGTTGGCTTGTCTACCTTTCTAAAATAGTAATAATGTTTGCTCTCAGTAGCTTTTACAGTGGTACCTTGGTACTTGAACTTAATCCGTTCTGGACTCCGGATTGAATCCTAAAAAGTTCGAGTTCTGATCGAATTTTTCCCATAATAAATAATGGAAAACCAATTAATTGGTTCCCGGCCAATTTTTTTAGCATTTAAACAGAAAATGAACAAGATAAAACAAGAAGAGCATTTTTTCCTTAATGGCTTCCAAAACCATAAAGATTTTATCCCAACATTACTCCTGTGCTGCCCCGACCGTCTGCTCCTTCCATGTGCCATGCCCCCCCTTTAACCTTATGTGGGTTCCCGGCCCCCCAAAATTACACCTAAGTATGTGTTTTTTTAGCATTTAAGCACAAAATGAACAGGATAAAACAAGAAGAGCATTTTTTCTTAATGGCTTCCACATCAATAAAGTTCTTATCCCAACATAACCCTTGGCCTGCCCCGATTGGCCGCCCCTTCAGTGTGCCACGCACCCTCGTTAACTTTGTGTGAGATCCCCATGTCATCAGCTGTTTCTGGTTGTTGTCATCAGTCCTCAATATTAAATTCGCGTTTCAGTTTGTTTCCCAGTCCGGTCATTGGGTGCGTTCGACTTGCTTACAGTGCTGGCTTAAAGCAACGCACTCTGATCTTGACACAATGCATTACGGTTAGATGCATTGCGACCTCTCACCTGGCTGCACAAAGTGGGACCGCCTCCGTGATGACACACCTTTGCCCTTATTGGCTGAAGAGTTTAGTTACACGCATGACGTTTGTATCCCAGGCAGTTGTGAAGCGTAATCTGCTATTTTTCCCAAATATTACGTAAAGCAGTGAGAACTGGTTTTCAATTAATTCACATGGTAAAATAAAGTTTAAATAAATGACATAAATGCTCTAATGGTACATGTAAGGTAGTGGTTTATTATTATTAGTTACTATAATGTTGCGCTGCTTTATTTGGTTAATCGTCCAGTCTGTGAAGAAGGCATTCAAGTAAGAATTGCATTGTAGTATGACTCATTTCTTGGCATGTACAATTTATATTAGGTCAGCATTCAGATGTGGTTCTAGGTCAAAATAGTTTGTTCGACTTTCAAGTAATTTGAGTTTTAGCGAGTTAGAGAACCAAGGTGCCACTGTTGATTTCAAGCATTGTTGAGAAATTCAAAGATAAGTGAATGGAAAAGTGAATGTGTGCAGCTAGACATTTGAAAAAATTGTGCCATTACTTTGCTTGAGCCTGGACTTTGCTGCAGAAAGGTGCCCAATTGTTATCTAGCCCTGCTCTTTTTATTTTGATTATTTTCAAAAATTGTCCTCACTTTGCGTTATGGTTGCATTTGGGATTGTCTGCTGTTTAAGACTCAGCTCTGTGTGCCAGGAGAGAGAAGCATCTCACATCTGTTTTGAGGGCTGGAAAACCTGTTTCTTGTCCTAGTCCGAGATGCTCAATGCTCAAATGCAAAGACATTCCTCAATTCCACCTACAGTTCCCTCTCAAATGATCTTAATCAATTCATACAAATTCTAGGTCAAAATTTCTGGGGGAATCTTGGTCTCACCCAATGAAAACAGCTTTTGGAAGTAACCCAGATTAATCTCTATACTGAAAATGTTATTAAACAGAAGGTCGTTGATTCAGATCCCAGGGTCGGCAGAATCATTTCACCATTGGGCGTTAACTTCAGTCGCTCCAAGGACTGTCCTACTTTCTCAAAAAAAAATTAAAAATGTATGAAAATATCTGCTTAATATATAAACCGTAAAATGTCTGTAATAAAAACTATTGATTTTTGTCCTTCCCCGACCTTCACAGGCAGAAAACTCTGCATTAGCTTTAGCAAACGAGAGCCAGAGAGAGGCGTATGAAAGGTGCCTGGATGAGGTAAGTGTGCAATAGGTTAATGCACCTAATTCGAGGTGTGTGTGATGTGAGTGCACCTAACGCAATGTTGTTAATGCATGTAATCAGCCTTGTTAGTTCTGGTAAAAGATCATTGCTTTCCTTCTGTGTATTAATGGTGTTTCCAATACATCTCCATGTGTCTTTTTTGTTTTAAAGGTGGCCAATCATGTTGTACAAGCTCTACTCAACCAAAAGGTGAGGAGCATGCTATTCTGCCAATTCTGTGAGAGAGTTCATCCTCCATCCAAGGGTGAAAAGTCCAGCCTGGCAACTCTTTCTGTAGCTTAATCCTTTCTCATGTTGCATGATGCATGTTATAGTGCTGGCCTGTATGTGGTTGTTTGTGTTGAACGGGTTTAAAATGCCGACGTGGTGCGTGTTTGAGCGTCCTAACAAACAGGGCAGGGTGTGGCTCAGCCTGTGTTTGTGATCAGAAGGTTGCCAGTGTGAGCCTGGCTTCGGCACACCTGTGGGTCCTTGAGCGAGGCCCTTAATCCCCAGCTTCCTGCATGTAATAACAGGTGGCTGTCCCTCGTGGCAGGTTAGGGGTGAGCAAGTTGGGGGAGGCATAAAGAGAATTTCCCCACGAGGATCAATAAAGCATCAGTTATTTTTGGGACCAGCGAGTGACTCATCAGGCTAAGTCTGTGATCAGAAGGTCACTGGTTCAAGCCCAAGCCTTGACAGAACCATGGTCCCATGAGCAGGGCCCTTAACCCCCAGTTCTTGGGGTGCTGAACGTTAGCTGATCCTACACTGTTACCCCCAAGCTATTGATTGCAAGATGGGGTCAGCAAGGAGAAACTTTACTTGTGCAAATGGAAAATAAAGCACGTTCAGTCGTTAAATTCTTACCAATCATTACACAAAGCATTAGATCTTCAAATTTACAAATGTTAGCTGCTCCTGATGTGGAGAAGGGTCTCTTTTCTCTTGAATAACTTTAAAAAAATGTATTTGTGTGCATGTGTACCAGGACCTACGAGAAGAGTGCATTAAGCTGAAAATGCGGGTGTTCGATCTGGAGAGGCAGAACCGGACCTTGACAGAGTTCTTTCATCAGAAGCTGCACAGCCAGTTCAGCACTGGACAGCAGGTGAGAATCTCCAGCTCTGTGTGTGTGTGTGTGTGTTTGTGTGCGTGTGTGTGTTTGTGTGTGTGTGTTTGTGTGTGTTTGTGTGTGTGTGTTTGTGTTTGTGTGTGTGTGTGTGTTTGTGTGTGTGTTTGTGTGTGTGTTTGCGTGTGTGTGTGTGTGTTTGTGTGTGTGTTTGCGTGTGTGTGTGTGTGTGTTTGTGTGTGTGTGTGTGTGTTTGTGTGTGTGTGTGTGTTTGTGTGTGTGTTTGTGTTTGTGTGTTTGTGTGTGTGTGTGTGTGTGTGTGTGTGTGTGTGTTTGTGTGTGTGTGTGTTTGTGTGTGTGTGTGTGTTTGTGTGTGTGTGTGTGTGTGTGTGTGTGAGTGTGCCTGTATTACAGAAGGCTCTCCTCTGTATGGCTCAAACTTCCATGGTGTTCCTTTGGGGACTGTGTGTGGCTCACTGGCTTAGAACTTAATGTCTGTGACTGGAAGGTCACTGGTTACCTCCCGCAGCCAGCGAGTGACCTTTTGTAAAGCCCTTAACCCCCCCCCCCCAGTTGCTATAGGTCTTACCCTGCTTTTTAAAAAACATGTGCGTGTTTTGCTTTAGATAAAAGCATCTGCCAAATAAATACATGTAAATGTCACCTTTTACTGAGTAATAATATGTCATGAGGCTTGTCTTTGAGATTTTGAGTTAATGAAATATCAGTGTAGTTCTTTGAAAGGGTTTCTGCTGGGAAACAATGAGTCAGCTGATCTCAGCCTTCGTTTTTATGGCTGACACTTAAGGCCAAAGGAAGATGGCCGCCGTTGCTGGAGCTGTTTGTTTAGTGTCAGGTTTGAAGGTATAACAGCGAGGTTGATTCTGCATCCATAACCAGGCGCCTTAATGTCACTAATCTGTTCTTAGCCAACGTACCGCTTCCCACTTGTGCTCCCCAAGCGCAGCCCACAATGTAGTAAGAAAGCAAATGTTCACTTTTACAGCTGAACAGACGGCGTGTGCCATTTGAAAAAATCCTGGACAAAAGGCTCAAATGAATACAGCTAATTGCTTTAAAAAATTAAAACAAAAAAAAGCAAACAGAAAAACAACTGTGGTCATTAGTCTCAGGATGTTTTTTATAATTGAACTTCCTTTCTGTGCTGGCCATTATGCGGACACAAAAATAAGCGTGTGGCCAAATGTAAAATGCAAATACATGGAAATGATGGTGCCACAGATCCAGATTGGCTGTCAATTAAAGCTTCAGATGTCAGAAAACTAAAAAATGATATATACTCCTCTGTGCTGGGATAGATACTCGCACAATTTGTGCAGTGGAACTGTACTGGTGATGAAAGCCTCGATAAACGGATAATTGAAATGATTTTATGGCTCCCCCTGTTTCATGGTTTTTGTCATCCTTGAGATGGTGTCAGTGAATCTGTCTTTAAAGCGCTCTGCAGTGACACTCTCTCCCCTTTCAGAAGGCTGGCCCACCTGCTTTCTTCTACACCATATTAACATTCCTCGAACTCCCTGGAGATGGGAAAGGGGCACGAGTCTGTCGCAGGCATTTGAATACAGCATTTAAACTAGACACATTCAGACTGCATTTAGCATCCGTCTGTATTCCAT
Source organism: Pollimyrus isidori (assembly GCA_019775955.2). Lineage (NCBI taxonomy): Eukaryota > Metazoa > Chordata > Actinopteri > Osteoglossiformes > Mormyridae > Pollimyrus > Pollimyrus isidori. Next base: position 1,991,431 of record JABFDZ020000090.1, on the reverse strand, counting down.
CCGTATCCCTGACCAGGAGGTAGTGCAGTGCACCGGGCTGTGGGACACCTTGCATGGGGTGCTAGGTGATTGCAAGGCACATACACTGTCATACTCTGTGGGCGATTCAGAGAGGCCCCATTTACCTCTGAGCCGTGGAAGGGAACCAGGGTATTTGAACGAATGTGCGTGAATCGAACCCCCAACCCTAGAAGTGCAACTCATTTTTTTTGGGGTGGGGGGGTTAAAAAGTGTACTTTTATCAGAAATTAAAGTGATTAAATAATATGCTTGCTGTGCAGGCATCTTCTATGGCAGATTCTAAAAAAGTTATAGTCATTAATAATGAAGGTTGCTGAGTGTTTTGCTTCAGGTTTTTTAGTGCTTCAACTTGAATGCAGGTTCAGGAATGTGTAGGTTACTGAGCTGATGTACCTGGGTGTGCACACTGTCTACATCTAACGTCCTTCAGCCCGTCAGCATACATGGGCTGCTCTGGGCTCCCAGGAGGCATCCTGGCCAGATTAGTGTCTTATCTTTTTTCTGATTAGTAAAAAACCTAACAGTAAAGTACCCCCTATTATAACTATAGTTATGAGGCTATAAGGCTTCCCACGCACCATTGACTGAGTTACCTGGGCTTACCTGTTTGTTAGACCTGATTCATTAAAAATAGCATGAATTTAGCCAATCAGAAAGCACTGAAGATAATTACAATTTCACAACAGCTCCTGCCCTAAATTTAAGCTAACACTGTGTGCCGCCTGGCCACATATTGCCATCCAAATGAGATTCTGTTACACTTCTTCTTGTTATTTATTGTTTGTGATTGTTTGCTCTCTCTTGTGATTCGGAGCTGTGACCGGCATGATGGCAGCCTAGCCTGGCTGAATTAGGTTTCTAACACTCATCGTTGTTCACACTTCGTAGCATAATGAAGTACTAATGTAGGGCAACTATATTATCTAAAATATCGACGGGAGGGTTTTGGTTCAAGCATGTAGGGCTGTTTATTATTTGAATCACTGAGCTTAGGGCCTGTTTGGTTCATTGCCGAGCATTCATCTTTTACCATTGTGTTATGCTATTCAGTATTTTCAATAGCAAATGCATATTTAATGTCTTCCTTCCCTCCCGTTTCAGGTACCATCTGAACTCCACACAGAGCACAACCCTGAGCTTCTACCCAAAGGCCCAGACAAGTCTGTCGCTGTGCAGAGCGAAGGGCAGGCCAAGGTGAGGGTCAGGTGACCTGCGATGTGGAGGTCAGGTGACCTGTGTTGCAGAGGGGAGCATCGCCACTACTTGAGAGCACACAGATTTCTGGTGGGGCTTGGCATCTTAGTCGAGCGCCTCTTCATGTCCCTGCTTGCTTCGATTTCCTTCTTAAATACCCTGATCTCATTAGCCGGTCCCATCTCAGGGTTCTGGGAGCCATTGACAAATACAGTCAGTATAACCAGTCAGCTAAATCCATTTTGTCGATGAGAAGGCAGCTGAGAGAGTTTTTGCTTCATCCCTCTTGCTCCAGAGTCCTCCGTTAAGTGCCAGTAGAACTCCATTCTCCTCTTTAGACACATATCCAGTGTCAGGTTGACACGACCCCCCACCCCCCCCCCATTCTTAGGGGAACCTTTCATCTTATTATTCAGCACTTGTCTCTATCTCAGGAATTCGACACTGGCGAGATTTCGGCCATTTGTACATTTGACAAAATTGAACCTCTGTGGGTTAAACTTCAGGTAAAAGGGTTAAACCTGCAGGATTTTTAAAGAATCTCCTCGAATTGTGCAGGATGAGCTCTGATAGTTTGTCATGTTATATGATATTATATAGTAGACAGCTAAGCTTCTTATTATCATCATAAATCTTGCCTGGAGACTCGTTCGCTTACTTTCATTAGTTTCCACACTTTATCTAAAAAATGAATTGGATCTGAAGTACTGTGGTACTTTCTTTCCCATGGTGTGTTTGAGGTTCATTATAGCCACATTCAGGTGGGGAAGATGTAGACGGGTATTGAGTACTAAATGGGTATTTGACTCACACAGGTCACTTTACTGTGACAGTTTCCAAATTATACAAAGGAAGGCGAAATGTCAATACAAATTGTATCCATTTTATGTTCCTTTCATCTGAGCACCTTTCCTGTTTCAGACCAATGGCGACTGCACACCGAGCAGCGCTGCAGACACACCAGGCCCCGCCAGCTCCATGGAGGCTCTTTCTCCGTTCTTTAAGAAGAAAGCACACATCCTTGAGGTCCTCCGTAGACTAGAGGAGACAGATCCATTGAAGTTCCATCCCTACCCAGGCCTTCCTGCCTATTATGACTTTAGCCAAGCCCTCATACCCACAGAATCTGCCCTCGTCCCTGGTGTTGCCCCAACCCATCAACACAAAGGACCCCAGTCACACTGTCGCCACTCCTGCTCGGACTCTGACATCCATGAGTATGCGAATGGTGACAGGGCACTACCTGAGGACCACGGCCTGGAGTACGAGAGCTGCCAGTCTTGTCTTATGCTCTCTCAGAAGAGCCTGACAGGAGTCTTAAAGAGTAACCAAGGCCACGTCGCTTCGCACCCAAGCAGACCAGATGACTTCAGTGGTGGCAGCTGGCCGGAGGTTCAGGGAGCCTCTGCACCGGCCACCATGCCAACAAGTGACAAAACAGACCCAGCAGCCGGGACCGAGAAGCCAGATGATGTCCCACAACTCATAAGCACAAATCCCTATCTCTACTCAGGACTCAAAGACGCCGCCCATGCCAGTGTCACTCATCAGGAGCCAAGCCTGGCCACGGCGTCAGCGGAGGCCAAGAACGTTGGCCTCCGTGGGGAGAGCTCTGGAGAGCAGCTGAGCTTTCCCCACACGGTGCCAAGGGCAGAGACGCAGAGTGAAGCCTCCCATTCGGCTGAGGACATGAACCTTGAAAATTTTCACAACTTGAATGCAGCACAGGTTGTCGGAACAGAGCAGTGCTACTTTGAAGTGGCCGCAGAAACAAGTGTGAAGAACAGCTTGCTTACAAATACCTCAAATGCCCCAGTTCCCAAGGTTCCTGACAGCTCCACGATTGAATATTGTGAGCAAGAGTCTAGAGAACATATTTGCAGCGAGCTGTATTTCTCTCCTAATGAAGCCTCTCGTTCCAAAAAGGTAGCGGCTGATTCTTACCTTCCATCCCCTTCACCTGAGAAGAACAGCATGGTGCAGCAGCCTCCTAATGAAAAAGCCAAGCTTGTGCTTAGTCCAACCTCCTTCAGCGAAGTCAAACCTTCACCCATCTCCTCCCCGTCTAGGCTGTTGAGGTTCCTGAAGATTCCGTCGATTGGTGAGCGGGCACAAGCTGCCAATCCACTCCGCCTCAGCCCCCAGCTTACTCGCAGTTCCAAGATCCCCTGTCGAAACAACTATGAGGTCCACCATTCTCCCGTTCTGGCTCGCAAAGCCACCACCACTGAGAGGGAGAAGCAGCCGCAGTCATCCAAGGTTGACTCCTACCCATCTGCACATTCAGCTCCAACCTCCCCACCGAAGCCAGAAGATGACTGTTTGCCCATTGCCAGGGAGATCAATTTAAGTGGTTCTTCTGTGTCGAAAGCCAGTCACAGTGCCAAATCAGCACCGTCTTCTCAGCCTCAAAGAGGCTTCCAGAAGGTTCCTCACTATGAAAATGTCTGTGATGTTCCTACTTCCTGTCACCTGGATTGCTCCTCCCAGTGTTTCGAGGGAACAAACATACCCCATTTTCTCCCTTATCCACAAAATGAGACTTGCATCAATAAGCAGCCCAAAATACAAGAGAAGAAGATTGTTAGCCCATCTTTCAAGCAGCACAACGTGTCAAGCACAGCTGAGCAGCCCTGTGATTTCTCTCCTTCAGATCTGGAGTCTCATACTGAGGGCACAGTCTGGTGCAGCCTCCATGATCACCACAGCCTGTCAACCTCTTCTGCCTCCCAGAGAGCTCAGAGCAGCTGTAGCCATCCCAGCATATCTGAGAGACACGAAAAGGTCTCCGAAAGCTCCTCGAGGAGTTCTGAGGCTGTCGTACTGCAAGATGGGGCTCAAAGAGGTGATCCAAGCTCCATTCCTAAGAAAACAGTTGCTGTGAAGCCACCAAGTGATTCTAGCCACCACCTATTTAAGGAACGCCTGGCGGCACTTGGAAAGCTCAAGACCACGGAAGACCTGATAGTCACAACTCAGCCCACAGATAAGAAAGATACGCAGTGTGATGCTGGTAAAGTCATGTCCCCCAGCATGGGGGAGAAGAGTAAAACTGCAGAGAGGCACTGTGATCGAGGTGTACCAGAACACAAACCCCCAAAACACACCGACTCGCTCGACAGTAAGCCGTACCCTAAACCTGGGGGCCACGCCAGCAAGTCCCCTGCACCATGTCAGTCATATGAGCCAGGAAGTAAGTCCTTAACCACCAGTTCAGTAATACCTAAGGCTGAGCTGGAGACATTCGGATCCAAAATATATGTAGCAAAGGTAGAGGGTCCAAAGATAAAGGTGAACTTGCCTTCTTCAAACCCCGACCCCCCCCAGGTGCTGCGTAACTACATGAAGTGTAGCTCTGCCCCAAATCCTCCTTACAGCAGCAAAACTGCTCCCAGCCCTCAGAACAGCCCCACCAAAGTCCCATCTAAATCGCCGTCGAAACCTGCTCAGGCTGCCTCCAACCCAAGGCCAACTAAAACAAGCCAGGATGACCGTGTCTCTCAGAAGCCATCACCGCGGTCAGAGGACAAGAGCAAGTTCACCGGCAGCAAGAAGAAGAGCTCAGCCTGTATGGAGAGCGTTCCTCCTGGCCCCCTGAAGTCAGCAGAAGCCATGGATGACAGGAGACCCTATGTCTCTGCTCCTCAGTCTGCTATTGAGCAGAAGGTGATGAAGGGCATAGAAGAGAACATGCTGAAGCTGCAGGAGCAGGACCGTGGTCACGCGGCCGAGGTCAAACAGAAGGCCTCCAATGGCATCGCCAGCTGGTTCGGCCTCAAGAAGAGCAAGCTACCGGCCCTTAGCCGTAAGCCTGAGATGTCCAAGCTTAAGATAGGCATGCCCTCTGCTGGCAAGGAGGCCAAAACAGCCGCAAAGAAGAAGCTGGAGGTCGAGAGTCTGAACATCTCAAAGCTGATGGAGAAGGCTGAGGATCTGCGGCGTGCTCTGGAGGAAGAGCGGGCTTACATGAATGGGGTAGCCCTGGATCGGCCTGGCAGAGGTCACTCCTGTGAGGTGGTGATGGATCAGTCCCAAGGCCAGCTGTCTGTAATGTACAGGGGAGTCTCCTCTGACAACTTCATGCAGCAGTTACTGAACCGGTGAGAATATTTTTTTTTATTTTTACAGGCTTAATGTGTCAGGCATAATCCGTGACATGGTGACGTAACGGGTTTGAACCCCCCTGAAACTTGTTGGCTACCAATGAGAGAAGCAGCCAGTTATGGAAAGCATGAATTTGAACCCCCCTTGAAATGGGAGGGGACCCAACCCCCCCATAAATTAAAAAACTTATTTCTGGCTATGGGCCGTGATCTCATTACTTTCATTAATCACCTTGCTTATATTCTTTGTTTCTGATATAGTGTGGATGAGAAGGACCCGGGCAGTTTTGGGATCACCTCTCGGCGCCTTTCCTTTGACTCCAAAAAGTCGAGGCCCATTTTCAGCCATCAGAGGAGTGACATCAGTCATACTAAGAGCAGTGGAGAAATTGAAAAGGTATGACAGACTATATAGAGCGTAAGGATTGGCAGCTTAAGTGACAGCTCTCACATATCAGGGTTTATTTTATTTTTCCTAGGGCTCAGACCTGATCAGTAAAGATGTCCAATCAGATGAGATTCTGGCAGAATCCATAAATTCTCAACACTTCACAGGTAAGAAGGGGATTTAGTTTTTCTTAATATATAGGATTTTTCGTTCGACTTTGTAATAAATTGACACTTGTGAAGTGCCACATCCTTTTTGAAGATGAGGGTTCGACTTTGTTCAGGCTCAAGGCTGAGAATTCTCCCTCAATCTCTTACAAATGTTTCAGCTGCATTTTAAAGTTTAATTTCTGTAAGCTTCCCTGCTGTCTTACTGTAATCATGATTTCAGAATGAATCTTGAACCGGGAGCGGATTGTTTTCTACTAAGTTTTCTTTTATTTCTTTGATCTGTTTTGATGCTATTTATATGTGCCTGATTTATTTTAGTGTATAAACTGGTATCATTTGTGATTCTGTTACCTGACTGGCATGTGTTTGAAGCAGCGTGTTTATGCGACATCTGAATGTATCATACCTGAAACGCAAGCAGCCTCTGCCTTATTAAATGACTGTGACACTTTCTTAAAAGTACAAAATAACTGTCCTTAATACTTTAGAATTAAGAGGAATAAACATAACAGTTTCTCTAGAAGACTGTGCAGTAAGACCTCTTCTGTTTGGTCATAGGCACACATGTCCTGGAGTATCCCATGTAATGAATGTTATATTTTTTTTTATTACGCTGAATTTTTCATATTGGAAAAATTCACTAGCAGAAAATGATTTTTTTTTCTTTCAGTCAAAATTTATCCTAAAATGGGTGAGCGTGCAGTTGCGTGAAGTATGATAGTTAGCTAAAAAGTTTATTTAAATAATTAAGGTCAGACTTTCGTTGACAATACAGTAGGTGGGCTGAATGGTGCCATGAATGCTGGGAAGGAGGACGAAGCAGGTTGTGTGACAGATGGCTTCATGTGATGCAGGACAGTGAGGAATAGAACAGGGAACTGTACAGTTACAATGGCATTCCTGCACTGGCCCAATGCTGAAACACAAGCCTTTAGCTGCAAACCAGTTTAAAAAGCAGAAATATTCTAAATTCTTTACATAATTCCTAAATTAACTGGATCATTCTTGCATGAAAAGGGGTTTACTCCACCCCCTCCCCCCACCCCCCCCGAGCTGAAAAGCACCAAATGATCTCTGTCCTGTGCTGTTATTTATTAGCCTGTATTTGCTGTTCGGAGCTGAGTGACGTCTTGGGACCAAAAGCAGGTCTTTTACAGCTTAATTCTCCCTGCTTGAAGTTGCGATTACGGAAGACAGCATGATTGACTATTTGAAGTTGCGATTACGGAAGACAGCATGATTGACTATTTGAAGTTGCGATTACAGAAGACAGCATGATTGACTATTTGAAGTTGCGATTACGGAAGACAGCATGATTGACTATTTGAATGTGCTGCTGTGTGGGGCCACATCTTTGGTTTTTCCCTGTAAAACTCCCCGTCTGCATCCCCTCTCTAAGGTTCTGGGTCCTCCATGCGAACCCTCGACAGTGGCATCGGTACATTCCCTTTGCCGGACTACGTCAGCGGCGCGGCTTTGAAAAGCACCCCCAAGGTGAAGTCCCAGGGAGAGCAGGAGATCTTTGGTCCCCAAGGGAAACTTGGACTCGTGACAAAGGTTCCCCGCAAGGCTCACACACTGGAAAGGGAGCTGTCGTCCCTGGAGGAGGTTGATCCCTGCAGCTTGTACAGCTCTGCGCTGGAAGGAAAGAGCTCAGTAGTGCATCTCTCAGGCACAATCCATGAAGGTGTGTACAACAAAAAAAACCTAATCCTTTACGCTGTTTGTACCCGATGATGGAAAATTAATTTCTCTAAAAATTGCAATGCCCTGTGAAAACCATTGGGCCAAGGAGCAGACAAGAACTCCTACAACTGATTAAACGTGGCTGTCATGAATTTAAAATGTACCTCTTTCTGAGAATTTGCCAATTTCTCGCCACAGCACATCTGGGCCAAACCATTTTTGATGTTTTGTTTCTTGACAGATGCTGATGACTATGGAGCGGATGTACAATCTCCGCCCATGAAGAACTGGACTGTCCCCAACCTGAAGGCTCCTGCGGTACCAGCGGAGGTCTACCTGGGTGTGAAGGAGGAGATGGACTCAGCGGGCCAGGCCCCCTTCCGGAGGGTGGGTTCACAGGTGCTTTCATCAAATGCTGTTTTCCATTCACCTTTCTATTCTGCTGCGGTCCCATCCATCTCTCACATTCTTCATATATTCCACTTGGTAAAGTCTAAACCAGTTTTTCCCAACCCGATCCTTGGGACCCCCCCTCCCCAGGCAGTCCGTAAAGATCAATGAAATAAAAAACAAGATCGATGAATGTGAATAAATAATCAAATTCCAGATGGAGGCCTGATTAGTAACATATTACAAAATAATTAACAGATAACAACAGCAATTAATAATATTATTGTTATCAATATTAATAATAACGGGGTGGCATGGTGGTGCAGTGGTTAGCACTGTTGCCTCACACCTCTGGGACCTTCGTATCTCCGCCTGGGCTTTCTGTGTGTGGAGTTTGCATGTTCTCCCCGTGTCTTTTCCCCGGGTACTCCAGGTCCCCCCCACAGTCCAAAGACATGCTGAGGCTGACTGGAGTTCCTAAATTGCCCGTAGGTATGCGTGACTGGTGTGTGAGTGTGCCCCGCGATGAACTGGCCCCCCGTCCAGGGTTGTTCCCTGCCTCGTGCCCGTTGCTTCCGTGATAGGCTCCGGACCCCCCGCGACCCAGTAGGATAAGCGGGTTGGAAAATTGATGGATGGATGGATGGATGGATGTTAATAATAACATACAGACACCACCAGGATCAACACAAGCCAACTAAGCGGCTGCTTAGGGCCCAGTGGCCACCAGGGAGCCCCCTATCGCAGAAATAGCAGATAGGGGCAGAAATCTATAGTGTCTGGGATGGAGCAAAACAGTTCTGGGGGTCCTTGAGGACCATGCTGGGGAAATACTTGTTTAAACTTTTTTGCATTAGACAAAACCAGGCGTTGCAGCCCTGGGAAGCGAGGCAGGTTATGAATGCAGGTCCTGGGCACTCGTACAGACTGCTTCACACTCAGGGCTAATTAGAGCCAAACACACAGTCAGAAATGGCAACTTGAACCCATGGACCCAGGACGTGTCACTGCTTCTGTGTTTGCTGCGGACAGACTTGTTCCTGCATACTTGTGTTACAGAAAGGGGCCAAGGGCTCGAAGGAGAGCTGCAGTGGCCAAGATGGCAACTTGGGGTTTTTCTGCTTATAAATAAGAGTGATAAACATGCCTCTCTACTTAGGGCAGGTTGCTGTGGAAACTGCAAGTGAGATTGACCAAAGCAAGTAGGAATCATGAATTTCTGATTGCCTGCCTGTCTGTCTCTCTCTCTCTCTTTGAATGGACTCCATTATCAGTCGGTGGTGGAAATACTCCATAAATTGTAGCTTTTAAAAAATATTTTGAAGTGGGTCTTTCAAAGCCTCCTTATCTCACCGTTTTTTTTTTAAACTTAAGTTCTTTGCATACTAGCAAATATTTCACAGGCTTTTATTTTTTGCCTTTTTGAATTGGATTCGCCCCCAACCCCCCGCCCAAAAGAGAATTCTTAACGAGAGCCGCTATTGTTTTCACACGGTTTTGTGTAGATGGACTTTAAATGGAAAAGCTTCAGCTTCCATGTTTCCCTGCAGCATCAGAGGCATCCTCTAGTGGGAGAGACGGATGTTCCTCAGTTCTGGTGTGTGATTGAAACCCAGAGCTTGATTCAGAGAATGTCAGGGAAAGGTCAGGCGCCGACACATGCGTTCTGTCTTGTGTGTCCCAGGCTGGCCCAACTGTTTTCGGGGCCTTAAGTAAAATGTGATTAATCTAGTTGTCATTTGTAATCTTCCTTCCCATTCTGACAGGGTGATGAGATGGGGGGGGGCCTTGGGGGCCACCGGGCCCTAAGTTGCCGCCGAATTCGCTTGTGCCTTTGGCTGGTCCAGACGGCAACTGTATGTTGTTTCGCTGAGTCCTCAGATATTACTGGTTCATGGTTGCATTCTGATGCTCCTATTTTCTCAGGCCATGAAGGCCTGCACGCCGACGCCACGTGACACCGACCCTGCCAGCTTGCCGCTGCCCCCCCCGGTTTGTCTGGCCCGGCGTGGCAAAAGCCAGGCCCTAATCGGCGCGGAGATGGGCAAGGACGGCGGGCTGGAGCTGATCAAAGAGCAGCCGGACGACATCCTGTCCCCCAGCCGGCCACAGACCCTGGAGACTCCTGAGTCGCTGAGCGACTCCCTGTATGACAGCCTGTCCTCCTGCGGCAGTCAGGGATGAGGGCAGAGGCTCTCGGGTTGGTGTAGATGGGCATCCGGGAAACCGCCGTTCAGTGGGCCGCTGCTCAAGTGCCCAGAGCAGGCAGTGCAGTCTTGTGACGTCAGCCCCCCTCCCAACACCCGCCGCTGCCCGTCTCTCAGAGTCCGGCTGCTGGGGAAAGACACCCCCTCTCACCCCCCACGCTTTCTCAAAATGACACTCGAACTTTCTGAAGACGGACAAACTGGGCTGGCAAAAATCCCAGTCAGAGGAAGCAGATGGTCACCAGGACTGTTTATACAGTGTGTTCTCTCACGCACACACACACACACGCACACACACACGCGCACACACACACACACACACACACACACGCACACACACGTTACAGCTTCATCTAGGCATGACTGGCATCCAGACACACTACTCTCAGAGCAGCCTGTCCTGGAAGTGTGCTGCCGTTTAACTGCAGGAGACACATAACACTAATGCCTGCACTCCTCTCTGCCACAAGAGAGCCATTTATCTGAGTGTTTCGTTCACAATGGAGTCGCCTCAGGAAAGTGGGAGATCTCATCAAATTATTTACATCTGCATTGATGCGCAGATTTCAATACAATTACCCATAAAGCATTGGGCAGCCTATAAAAGATTGAAGCCAATACTGCCAATGTGTTTAAAGCATTCTTTTTTATGATGATGATTATTATTATTGTTATTATTATTATTGTGTTGTTGTTGTTATTTGTTATTGTTTATTTTGTAACATGTTATACAAATCAGGCTTCCATCCATTTTATCACTTCTGGAATTTGTTTTGAAATGTGAATGTTACTTGTGTTTTTATTTTGTTGATCTTTATTTTTTAACTTAAATAATAATAATCTTGGTGCAGAGACTCTAACTCTGTTTTATCCAAAATAAAGAGGTCATTGTCAGGAGAGCTGTGTGCGTTTCCTGTGTTAAATTAAGCTTGGGACTTAAAAGACGCACTGGTGATAGGTGACTGAAAGGTAAATTTTGGTTGTGAGATCCATCTTCACTCCCATTGTTTTTCTCCCTTGGAGGGAGGGGGGCTTGAAAATCTCCCCAAGCTGCCCTGTGGTTGGCCCACAAGGTCTTGAACTCCTGGTTGAAAACCAGTGACCTTGTGTATCCTTTCTGGAACAAGCTGGCTGAGCACCAGAAGCTGAAGGGAGTGGCTCCCTGCTGCTTTTGATTGGTCAGCAGCATAAGAAGCCCAACCCTGCTGCTTTTGATTGGTCAGCAGCATAAGAAGCCTAACCCGCTGCTTTTGCTCAGTGTGGTATTCCTGCTATTTCCAAAGGTAATTCTTACATATGCCCTGCAATTTCATTTAATAATGTCCCCAGTTGCCTTTTAAGTCTCGTCACAATGCAGGAGACTGAGGCAAGACCTTCGGCCCTCTGATTTTAAGACTAAATCCACCAGGCACTTCATACGCTGTTCTCTGTATGAAAGGGCTCCATTTGTGTGACTAATCAGGGATGAATGGATTTTAATGCAGGGAGATGAGGTACGATACCTACAGCATGGATGCACGAGGTTCACCTTATTTAGTAGTATATGCAGTGCTTGAAGTGGGCCGGAACGCAGTTCCGAGACTTCTGTATCGTAAACACTTGATTTTTTTTTTCACCGCACAAATGTCGGAAAATTACAATACCTGCATTTATTTTTTCCCACTTCAAGCACTGAGTATATGCTAAAGAGTCTCTACCTTGCATTTCCAGGGGAATATCTCTGTTTAGTCTTGTGCAAAGAGTCACCTCTTTCTTAAATATTTTTCCTTATGTTCTCCGCACTGCATGAAGGTATTTCTCTGATTTCTTGGGTGGCTCAGCTGTTGGACTAGCAGCCACTTCCCTTGCATCTTGCCTGAATGGATTGACCGCTGGGCTAGATAAGCATTAATGACAGACCTGGTAGGCCCAAGCGTATAGTGAGGGTCTGCTGGGAACGTCTGGCAGAGGCTCCTGTCTGCCGGAGCTTTAACTCGCACCTCCGGCAGAATTTCAAC
>JABFDZ020000090.1:1965974-1979175 GCA_019775955.2 Pollimyrus isidori | reverse complement strand
GAGGTGGTTTGGACATCTGGTGCGGATGCCTCCTGGACGATTACCGGGAGAGGTTTTCCGCGCATGTCCTACAGGGAAGAGGCCCCGGGGCAGACCCAGGACTCGCTGGAGGGATTATATCTCTCGGCTGGCCTGGGAACGCCTCGGCGTCCTACCCGAGGAGCTAGTGGAGGTAGCTGGGGAGAGGGAGGTCTGGGTGTCCCTCCTGAGGCTGCTACCCCCGCAACACGAACCCCGGACAAGCGGAAGTTGATGGATGGATGGACATTAAAATTCCTGTGTAGTAAAAATAGTCTGTTACGTTCTCCTCATGAATAATATTCTCATAGTACCTAAAGAATCCAGTATATCTTCTGCCACCAAAATATTTCCATTAACACACACTATATGGATAAAAACACTGAAGCCCCTCTTAATCATTGAATTCAGGTGTTTCATTCAGACCCATTGCCACCGGTTTATAAAATCAAGCACCCAGCCATGCAGTCAGGTTTACAAACATCTGTGAAAGAATGGCTCATTCTGAAGAGCTCAGTGAATTAAAGCCTGGAACTGTCATAGGATGCCACCTTTGCAATATGTCAGTTTGTGAAATTTCTTACCTGTTAGATATTCCATGGTTAACTGAGTGGTACTATTGCAAAGTGGAAGTGTTGAGGAATAACAGAAATTCAGCCATGAAGTGGCAGACCACGTAAAGCAGGGTTCTTCAACTCTGGACCTTGATTCCAAATCCAGGCCGTGTTTTCAGTTCTTCCAGGAAGTTGTTTAATAATTACTGATTGTGATTGGTCAGAGGCTTCGCACCTGACTGATAGGTAAAGGAAGGCTTGAAATCCAGCAGTGCTCGGACCTCGAGGACCATGAGTCGAAGAACCCTGATGTAAAGTAACAGAGCAGGTCACCAAACGATGAGACGCATTAAAGTCATTAATGTTCTGTTGACTCAATAACTGCAATTCCAAACTTCCTCTGGCATTAACTCCAGAACAAAAACTGCACTGGGAGGTTCATGGAATGGGCTTCCATGGCTGAGCAGCTGCATGCAAGCCTCACATCACCAAGCACAATGCCAAACATTGTATGGAGTGATGTAAAGCACACTGTCACTGGACTCTGAAGCAGTGGAAACATGCTCTGCGGAGTGATTGAGATCATACTAAGATAATTTTAACAATTCTAGCTTATGCAAGTTTTACTTACAGAAAAATGTTCTGAGGGGAGAAAAAGAAATGATTGGTTCAGAGAGATAACCAGTCAGATTGTATAGGAAGTGGGACCAACCAATCATATGTCTTGGTCCCGCCTCCTCTATTTGCTTGGACCCACCACCTGTACAAGCTGATTGGTTATCTCTGAACCAATCATTTTTACTTCTGCCCTTAGAACATTTTTGTGTAAGTAAAACTCTCACAAGCACAATTTTCTGATTCCTACTGTGCAGGAAAAGTGTGGGGAAGGCCCTTTCTTGTTCCAGCATGACTGTGTCCCAGTGTATAAAGCAAGGTCCAAAGAGATACAGTTAGGTGAGTTTGGTGTGGAAAAATGTTATTGGTCCACGCAGAGCCCTGACCTCAACCCCATCGAGCTGCTGTTATAGCTGCAAAGGGGGGACCATATTGATGCCTATGGATTTCTAATATGTCATAAAACTTCCTGTAGGTGTGATGGCCTGGTGTCCCAATACTTTTGTCCATATAGTGTATGCATCATATATGTGTATTAGAAATAATGCAAATCAACAATTTCACACCCAGAATGTGTCCCTGCCTGTTTTCTATGTTCTGCTTAATAATATTTATATTTCAGGAAATGTCCATCTTCAACCAACCTTATGATTTCTAATCCTTAATTCTTGTGCGAAATGAATGAGAGAGTCAGGGCTGGTCAATCCTATAGGTGGCATGGGGGAATGCCAAAGACACCGACTTGCCAACCAAATGCACCGTGGCCTCAGCCAGAGGGTGCCAGTGGTGATACTGACCATCGGCTGGGACCACCTCTGCCATACATGCAGAAATTCATACCAGAAAATGTATGATGTTTTAGTCCATAAGCAAGAAACCAAATAGTAGAATCAGTGAACTAATATGCAAACACATTGTCTACAGTTTCTCACCACAGAAATCTTGGGTATATACAAATTAATTTATTAAATTCATGTAGAATTACTTAGAAAAACAGCTGCAATTTACCCTATTAACATTTAACTTGGTTAAATATGTTGTTATCCAGAATGATTAAATGTACCGAATATTTGGTTTCTTACAGGTAGACATGAACCTCCCAGGACAAACGATGACCTTTTGGTCACAAGTTCCAATGTTTAATTATTTCATCATTTGCTGTCAGGTAACCAATTCCTTCTCATTTTATCTTCCCCCAGTTTCTTAATTAAATGTATTAAATCACTTTTTAAGAACTGCTAAAGCACTAGCAAAGCTGTAAGATGGATCCAGTCTGGGTGAAAAAACCGGGAAAGATAATCATTCTAGTCAATAGATGACTCCATTTGTATCTCCATGAGGGGGAAAATGAGCTCTAAGCAGAACTGCAATTAACATTTTGAATTGTTTTATTTGCCTTTAATGCTCACGTTTGGCAGTTAGGAAATGTGTTGCCATCTGAAGCCCAAAGAGGAAACTCTTCCAGAGACAGCATGAAGAGGCGATGCTGCGTTTAATGTCAGGCAGGGATGAAATCGATGAGCACGCAGAGGGAAAGCTGCTAAATGCTGCGGGGTGTTGGAGGGCAGTGGCAGGGATCACGCCAGATCCACAATGTCAGGAATGGCCATCGCAATCCTGGTTATTGCTGTATCTGATCCTCTAATAACAGGCACTGTGTACAATATTCAGTGATCTGTATGAAGACACTGAACTCTAGCTGGGAGTGCATTTCAACTGAATGTTCAACTGGAGTAAATTGCAGTGGACTGTGAGTTTATCGGCTTTTTTTTGATGATCAAAGTATAAAGGCAGTTAAGAATGTAGAATGTGGAAAATTGTATAGTGTATAGCTATGCAAAAATATATATATATATTTAAATCTGCATTTTAAAATCCTGGCTTAATCATGGTTCTACTGAACAGCAGGTTGCTTCCAGGTACAAAATTTCGAAGACAACAGTACACAAGAACAAGGTGAAGCAGGAGACACTGGGAACTACCATAAACCAACCAGGTAGAGGACAGAAGCAATTTTCTAATGCCAGAGATGACTATTAACTTATGCTCATGTTTCTCATTAATCGGAGGATAATCAAGTGACTTTCAAACTGAACGGCAAACGTTAAGTGCAGGTGTGAGGTGCACTGCCACACAGCCATAAATAGAAAAATGAGTGAAACAAAAAAGTACCGTGGTCTCAATTTTTTACATGGGTATGAGAAGCATAGGGACTATAGAGACACCTGCCCTTTGTTTTTAAAAGCTGAGATGCATAATTTAAGTCTGTTATCTCAGACTAGCATTACTGACACACTCTGTGGAACAAAGAGCGTCATGATCTGCTGCCTAATGACCAGCTGTGCCTAATTCCTTCTGGCTCTGAAGGGTGACACGTGCCCTGTGCCTTTAAGCCAAGATGGCTTTTGAATCATCGCTATGTCAATTTTAGCACAAGAAAATCATCTGGGCGATGTGATAAACATCAGAAAAATATTTTCGTCAATTAAATTTAACCATTTTAATTTAAGTTATCTGTCCTAAGGATCACTCCACTGGCCAAGGTCAAAAAATGTTTGTAAAATTACTTAATATGCAAATGACATGACAGTTAACATGATTAAAGTGGCTTCTTGTGACTGGTAACTTAGTGGGTAGCAGACGTGCCTCACACTCTAGGGTTAGGGATTTGAACCCCCCTTCCATTCTCTGGGTGCAGTTTTACTCATTCTCCAAATCTTGTGTGTGTTTATGTCACCATCACAAAGATGGATGAATGCACGAGTTCTTTAAATAACGATATGCCTTTTAATCAAATTACAGTTAAACGTTAACCCTTCTGGTGTGTTTTGCCTTTAACCTGCAAATATTCTCTTCCTTAATAACGGGCATTTCACTTATTTCCTTAAAACAAAGTTAATTCCTTAGACCTATATTGCTGTACACGCCACTTGTAAAAAATGCGTTCATAGATTTATGTGGCTCGATATGGGTAAAGAATTGACGCCTTTCAATAGTATTTTTAAATATATAAATGTGGTAGGGTGACCCTGAAAGGTTCCAAGTATTACGGCGAGGGAAGCAAATTGATTCCGAGAAAGAAGATGAGCAAGACCAAATAACACAGCGAAGTACCCAGTTTTTTAAGTTCTGAAAAAAGCACCCACCACCATTTGTTATTAAAGGTGATTCAGTTCAACCAAATGCATGTACTTGTGGCTGCAGAACAATAATGTAAGAATCCCATATTCGTGGCGCTAATTGGTGATGTTATATGTCATGACTAGCGATTTAAGATGCAGTGCCTTGGGATGAACACAGGAGACCAATTAATGACCCGGTGACAGTGATACAGGACTGTTTGTACAGCTTGTCACTTTGATCGCTTTGGCTTGTCACCGCGTGTGCCATCCAACCTACAGTACACTTCGGTTGGAGAAGCGATTCACCCACCCGGAGCAGACACACTGAACTCTACACACATGCAGTTCACATGGCAGCTGGGGGTAATCATTTTGCTTTTTGAAAACGATTAATTTAATTTAAGTGAACCATTCCCAGGGAGAGGCTCTGATGAGATGGAGAAAACGAACCTTTAATCGGTCTCCCACATACAGGCGTGAGCGTAAGCAGCGAACTCGTCGATACTGCGAAGTCCCTGTTGTCCCTGAAGGATCTGCAGCTCTTTGCAACTGTGAGGTCGCACTAAATGTAATAAAGCCTCAGTCTGTGACCATCAGCACAATTAACGCTGCAGTTGCTATCGGTGACTGAACTTGCGCCCAGGATGACCTAGATCACACGAACGGCCAGTGTTTCGTGAGGAAACGACAACGAATCCGTTCATGGAGTTTATGGGAAAATGCGCGCTCTGATAATCTACGCCACTTTGTGTGCGTGCGTTTTCAGCCAAGGTACAGTCGAACTCTTTCATATCGTTAATGCATTTTATTTTTAATCTTCTTGCAAAGAAGCAGTCGATAACGTAACATTTATTATTGGATTTATAAATACATCCTGATACAAAAGAAGTTTACGTTGTAATTCACATAGTTCGATCTACCGATTTACGCCAAATTGGTTCAGCGCTAATTCTTATTAGATACACGTCAGCTAACCATTTTTGGTAAAGTTATTCTTTGATGTATTTAAATGGCAACATGTTTCCTTATAGTATTCCTGTCTTTATATTTGTGTTATGTTAATGTTATAAAAAATACGTCTGCTTTACGAACCTTTGTTATGTTAGGTAGGCTGCTTTCCATGCGTTTTTACGCAACTCATGCTGCTATTACTGATGCACGACTAGTCACTAGTGGCGGTGAATGACAGTCTTTTCAGTTTTCGTTTTGTTTTTCTGTTCTTTGGAAATAATGTGGCTAATTTTACCATCACCAGCACTATATCAGAAACACAGACGCTCCGAGGTTAAGTACACGAAGGCAGTATATTAAAAATTCCATAAAGCCTTTTAATTATATATACAATATAATGTCTTTAAATGCTATTGTGCTTGCTGTAAAAATACGCTTCGCAACCTTGGCGGATTTGGATGTATTAGGTTGTTAAAAACATATTTAATAGTCGCGTTAATCCACATTTATAAGCCACAGGTCCTTTTACAGAGCAGGTGTGATTTGTTCTTGTTTTCTAATCCCGTGTTTTATAATACTTAAATAAGACTAAACAAATTAACAAAATATTAGGTCAGTTGAAGGAGCTAATTAAATCATAAAATGTCCGAATTGCCAATATACATTTGAAGGGTAAAAAAAGAGAACAATCGAAATATTTTATTTTGGTTTTAGTTATGTCATGAAAATGGGATGCAACATCACTCAGCAATGGAAGTATTCGTGATTTATGCTCTCCCCCCCCCCTTTGGTAAGATTTTAATGGTTCCCATATTCAGTCTTTAGCTCGGTTCTGATGAAGAAGCCAACTGGAAAAATGTATCCAAGGAAGCATACATATATACACACACGCACGCACACACACACACACACACACACACACACACACACTTTAGTTTAACTGTGCATTTCATTAGATTCAGCTGTATGACAGCGGCAGGAAAACGGGCAGTCTGATAGTCTAGCGACTTTATGAATGCAGTTTCAGCTCAGGTATAGTTGAGCTATTTTTCTCGCTTACGGGACATTTAAATTCTTAATGCATTTAAAATATGTTCTGCAATGAATCTGAGACACACACAGAGAAAGATGCATACACACTTCTTTGATTGATGTCTTTTTTCTAATAATTGTACCCAATTCGAATGGCAGACTGTATTACACCACAGTGTCTTTGCTCCATTTCCTGACACTCTTCTCCTCGGATTGTAGTCCTGATTAACATTAATCTAACACTCCAGAGGAGCCCAGAGCCTTTGCAGTGATTATCAGCTATATCTCAGGAGCGGCTCTCCCTGGGCTGGCGCGCCCCGTGGGCATGAGCTATGCTGTCAGTTTTATGGAGAAGCTATTAGACTGACCAAATGGGGTTAGGCAATAAGCTGCCTAACACTGCGCTATTTTGTCATTTTCAAAGATTATGAGAACATAAAAGAAACATAGAGCATAAATTGTTCAGATGAAATAAAATTTTTGTCCCTATGAAATAGGGGAACTGAAATTAACGGTCTTTCCACCCCTCTATCACTACGTCCAATGCATATTCTAAGCATGATCATTGGTCCCGTGCTTCCAGAAACTGCCTCCTACTGGGTGGAGTGGGGTTAAGTGTTATGCCCTGGCCAGCTCCTGTATCATCGTTTGTCATTTTAAACCTTCGTCTGTGTCCATCAGTGTGGTCTCTGCAGATGCAGTGCTACCACTGCGAAGAGAGCCCCCTAGAGGACGATTGCTCAGCCCCGCACTTCATTGTCAACTGCACGGCGAACATTCAGAACGCCTGCCAGAAGGAGGTCATGGTGATGGCCAACGGTGAGGGAAGCCCCGCATCCTTCAGCTAAGCTTAACGGAGCATACCCACACCATATTGTACTGGAGATGAACTGGGATCAGTCTGTCTGACTGTGAGCACCGTGGTAATACAGCACATTTCACAGCCCTGAGTAATGTTTGTAAGGGGAATGATTCATGAGACAGCCATGGGTATAAGGTTTTTACTGCTTCTGAATTCACACTTTGCCAGAATTTACTCCATATCTGTGGAAGCCAGTTTGCTTAAGGGTACAAACGACATACAGGGCACTTAACATGTGGCCTCTGGATAGCTACTCAAAGGTAACCTTTGAGCATCGCAATAGCATACCAGTGCAGCCTGAACATCAACATGTAAATAAGAATCCTTAAAAATATATAACGCACACATGAGAAGATACCGTCAGCCATCCATCTTCCAGCTTATCCAGTACAAGGTCACGGAGGTCCTAGAGCGTTTCTCAGGCAGTAAGGCAGAGACCCTGGACCTGATGGCGGTCCATCACAGTGAATACACAGTCACACAGGATAAGAAATCTCAAGGCTCCAATTCACCGAACTGCACGTCTTTGCACTGTGGGAGGACAGCGGAATGCTTGGCGGAGAGCAGCATAACACGGGGCCAACGTGCAACCAACAAACAGAGCAGGGGCTAGTGGAACATTTGATATCTCAGAATGTATTTCTAAATAAAGTCTTTTGTTAACCAAAGAACAGTTTCATAATGATGTATCTTGTTATGGTAGTATGCTGTTCATACACACAAAGAAGATTTCAAAGAGTACCTACAAAAAACCATCAGTTTCATTAGATCTGCACCTCTGTGCACGCTGCCTCCATTATCTTTGAACTTTGCGAATAACATCTCCAGGTGGCTTCTCTAAGGCGTGAGATGCCAGGCAATTTTACATGCTTAATTTCGACAGTTTTTGACCCTCATAGATTTTCTGTCACTATTTCCTTTTATGGTCATTGAGAACTGGCATTTCTCTAATTACAGTTTCTGGAATGTGTGTAAATGTGTAAACTGTGTGTAGTAATGGCTGTTCTTCCCCATTGTGCTGCGGTCTCAGGTGTGTCCTATAGGAAGGCATGTGCTTCCTTCACCACCTGTCTCATTGTGTCTGCTGGCTATCAGTCTTTCTGCTCTCCGGGACACATGGGCTCAGTCTGCATCAGCTGCTGTAACACTCCTCTCTGCAACGGGCCCCGCCCTCCCCGCACCTCCATTGCATCCTGGCTCCACCCACCCGGCCCCCCTCTCCTCCAGCTTACTTCGATCGTCGTCGCCACCCTATCTGCCCCTCCGTGATTGTGAGGGGTGGAATGGGTTGGGGGGGCTGCAATGTGGTCCAGCTTTCTTGTCTTGGGTACATTTACTTTCTGTATATATTTATATAATGCAGTCGTCCTTTAAGAGGAACTCAGCACAGACAAATGGAGACAGGAGAACTTGTTAGGGTAGGAATGCATGAACACAAATGCTGCTTGGAAACATGTCACTGTTTTTCCACAGCCACTGCCTGGCTGGCGCTCTCCCCCATTCAGTCTTGTGAGTTTCATTAAACAACTCCACTTTTTTGTACTTTGTCATCTGAATTACATCATCTTAAGTCAGATTTTGGACCACTTATTAAAGAGGGAAAGTGTTGCTCTACAAATTAGCACTAGTCACTGAAGCAAACTGAATGAAATGTAAGTTTTCAGTCAAATAAAGTTTTCCAAATTGCACGGTGCTCAGCAATAGTTTGTGCCCAAGAAACCCCAACAAGTTGTACCTAATGGTTGCTCTAAAAAGGAGGTGACAGGCAGGGTATGCAGCTTAACACCTGAAATTCCTTTACTGAGAACCTTAAATAAAATGTTAAGTAAATTTGGAAGAGGGAGGTACATTACTGCAGTGAACTTTTTGGACGCAAGTTATTTAGTGTTTGCAAAACAATTTGCTTGCTTTGCCTCCCACAGACTTCAAATGCAATCCTAGTCTTATGTGTAGATGTGAAATGTGCAGGGAGGGTTAGCGTGGGTAACAATCCCTCAGTGGTAATAGGGGGTGCCCTCCCCATTTATGCCTGTCAATTTCAGAGTGCTATTAAATTGATATTTACTTCAAACTAGACCTGGCTGGCATTCATTTTCTTGGCAAACCGCAGCAGCATTAGTGTAGCACTGGGTGACATTCCAGCATCTCTCTAATTCTGATGTTGGTGAGATTGTTCAGTGCTCAAATGTTATAAAGTCAAACAACTTGGAAAGCAAATGGATGCTTCAGCTTAAAGAAAGACTGGGGTACAGGATGATTTGCATACATCAGGTTGTAATGACACTGCAGACTTTGGGAGTGTTTTTCTGCACAGAGGCTGAAAACGTGGAAGAGAGATGAGTGTGCACAGAATGACATTTAAACAACAACCGTCACTTATTCAGTTTATTTAACAAATTTCAGTTCTACAGTCTTGCTTAATGTAAATGGCAGTTCCAAAATTTATCTTTCATAGTATTAACATTCTTTTCGCCCTCCCCTTCTCCGGTAAACTGATTTTGTTGGCACTAATTAATAAAGACTACTTTCCGAATGAAAGGGAGGGAAACTCATTTGATATGTCGATAGAACTGCAGTAAACATGGAACAAGGCTGCGGTCCTTCCAATGGATTGTATTGGGAAAAAAAAGCCTTATTCACATATTAGATCAGGTTCTTGTGCCTAAAACTTGGAACACCAAGACATACCATCATTTGGAAAATTTGGTTAAAAGGGCTGAAGTGATGTGTAGTGAAGGAGATTAACATAGGTGGGGGGTAAGTACAACACTACAGCATGGTGTGTGTGTGTGTGTGTGCGTGTGTGGTGGGGGGGGTTACACAGCACATACAGTGAGACGGGGTTCACACAGAGACAATGCTCCTTCTACTCCCATCACCACTGCACTTGGCACTTCTTTTGTACTTCAGAAACATATTTCTCCAGAATTTTTCTTGGGAGAAAAAAAATATTACGCTTCTCACAGCAAGTCTGTTACTACATGTTATTTTCTCAACACGAGAGTACCACCAGCAATCGTCACAAACACCTTGAGGGTAAAAAAAGCAACACAGAGAAAGGCAGCAGTAATTTCTGCAGAGGTCTACCAAGGCAGGCAGGTCTTAAGCAAGGTTCCCTCACAGATCAGAGGGGACATTTTTCACTCCCTGCATGGAACATAAAATGGAACAGGAATGAATATGTCTAACCTTTCCTGTCAGGTCGACCCCAAGTTTAAACATCGATATCAAAGCCTTAAAGGGCCGACGCATGTCAGAAATTCACCGCAAGAATATTTCTCACGATGAAGTTCAAAGCACTGGCAAATACGTACAAGTAATTCAGACATCCTCATTAAGAGGCAAAAGAAAAGGATTTTAAATCTGTAAGTCATGATAAAAGATACACAAGAGTCTTTCCTTCAACTAAGCAAGAGAAGCAGTGAGCCATGCAATTCAAACCTAAACAACAGTGACACCAGCTGGACAAAACTGGTTACTGCTATACCTCCAGCTTAGATTGTTGTCAAAGAGTAAAAAGTATGGGGGGGTTGGGGTCAGTGTTGGCAGCAGAGGAAATTTGACGGGGGCGGAGCGATGAGAAGCAGCGACAACGGTAAAAATTGTCGATTGAGCTGGGGGGATCATTGGTGAAGCAGACGATCCAGGACATGTTATAGGACGAATGCCTTCATTAAAAAGTAACATTACAGACAGGTGGGTGGAATTTAACGGGGAGGGTGAATGCCCGCCCAAAGACACCGACCCTGGGGAAAGAATCCTTTAAACTTCAAGGCTGAAAGACAACAATTCGAAACCCTGAAATTTAAGATAGAGCAATCCGTAGACACTGTTTTGTTCCAATAAGAGATGACCTCGGTACGATGCACATCTCCATGCATTTCCAACAATCCAACACGTTAAAGATGCATATGAAGCTATTACTATTGCGATACAATGCACCCGTATACGTATTGCGATGCAGAACGATTCGCCATGATAAACCCTCCAACTCCCGCGAGACTTTGACGAGAGACTTGCAGAGAATTAACCACTGGGAGCAGTGGAGATGAGAGATAGCGCTTGAGACACAGTTTACAGGGGCTAATCAATCTAAATATTAAACTACTGGTCAGAAATTATTGGCTGTTTTTCTAATAATAAAGGCATAGGGCATCTACCTATTATTTATTTAACCATGGTCGCTGCTTCCGTCTCGATATCTTTAGTCGACAGGCCAGGCCGGGACCCTCCCGTGTTTTGGTGTGTTAATAACGTGTTAATGATGTGACGTGGCACGGAGAGGGAGGTGCTGGCGCGGTGACAGTCGAATTTCACGGATTTTATGACCTGGTGGGGAGTCCAATACGATGGGAGAGCGGGGTGATGGTGAATACAGTATGGAGGGGAATGACTTACACAAAAAAATAAAACTAAAGACTCGCATGCAGGCCGAAATCTAAAAATAAATAAAATCAGCAGACCAAAAAACGAAACAATTATTACTAAAGAGTCTTCCGTACTTTCCCATAAAGATAAAAAAGAGCTGGCGATTTTCTTTTGCGTGCAATAGTTTACAGTAGTCACAAATTAAACTTTTCAATGTTAATTCCAAAACTTGGGCAAATATTACAAAATTATAGCAAGTAATATGTATCCAGTTACTGGTTTATATACATCTAATTTTGATGTATATAACTGCTAAACATATTTCATTTAATAAAAATCTTTTAAGTGAACCAAATAAACTTCTACCTCATTACTAATAAGTTTTTAAATAAAAACAAGTGGATGGTTCAGTTTTATTATTTTACAAATCAGATGAGCCAGGAGCCATATTTTAGTTTCCCAAACTCAGACACAAGCAAGCTTGATTTTGCGAGCATCATCTTACAAACACAAGCAGGTTTGCAATAAAAGAGGAGCCTTCCTGTTGTCTGGAAGCATAACAACCCCAGAAAACATTAATAACACCAGTTGTGAACTAAATAAATACAAAATTAATAAAGCAAAATGATTTAACTTTCCACTCTACATTAATAAATTGGATTTCACTGATGCAAAGATGTTAGAAATGATGCATCCCAAATTGTATCCGGCGCACAATTTTTTAAATCGTGGCAGTACCATCATGAACCTTTATACTGGTGCACTTATGCGAATCGGTGAATCTTACCATCCCTAGTTCCAATTGGATTACACAAATGGGTTGCCTCTGCTATAATAAATGATTGAGGTTCGACTCTGTATTAGTAATAGACCTAGAGTTTTAATTCATATAATTTCCTTGCTAAAATAGCCACGCTAGACTGACCACAGGCAAGCAAACAGTGATTCTTCCTCTGGCCTTATTGTGGAATTTGTGAATGCTGGGGCACGTCGTAGATGTTATTCTTCTTGATCAAGTTTCTGTGCAGAATTGATGGCAAAATGCAGAGCTCAGAATGCCTGATTTCATTCTGTATTTTGCTTTGTTTTTTCAATTGTAGTTGTTTAACGGGGTAGCTAATATTTTACTGTACACAAAATAAAAAAAAAACAAATGCAATAAAGTATAACAATGACATTTTCTATCAGATGTCTTGTGTTGCCCACAGTTTAGCAATGATCCATAAAAAGTATACAAATTCACCCATTCCATTTCACGACACAATGAACTGCAACAGGAGAAACGTAAGATTACAGCTCAGATGGCAAAATTCAACTGCCTGAAAAATAAAAACTACATCATTATACAAAATCAAAATCTAAATAATTAATTATCTGAACGCTAAAGTGAAAACATCACTACGATTTAAGATACTACTCCTGGTCAAGGTTTCCCCTGCTGCATTCTTAAAAGTAGTTCAGAAGATCCAGGACACGTGGCCTTCGCTGTCCCCTTCATCTGCTCATAACTCCTCTACTTCTTTTCTTTCTTCTTGTCCTGCACATGGAGCACACCGTGAGTGGAGAAACACACAGAAAGGCAGCACAGCCTAAACGCCGCATAACACACAGAAAGGCAGCACAGCCTAAACGCCGCATAACACACAGAAAGGCAGCACAGCCTAAACGCCGCATAACAC
>JABFDZ020000090.1:1951476-1961499 GCA_019775955.2 Pollimyrus isidori | reverse complement strand
GTGTCCCTCCTGAGGCTGCTACCCCCGCGACCCGAACCCCGGACAAGCGGAAGTTGATGGATGGATGGATGGATGGAGTGTCGTTATTTACTGACACTTTCAAAATACAGTACAATTGTTGCACATTACAGTACAAATTACATTACTGACCTGTGTTATAATTCTAATATGCTATTATACTGTACAATATTGTGCTCAGTGGCTGTCTTCTTCCCGTCATGTTTTCAGTGCACGCAAGGCAAGGTAGGCAAGTAAAAAAAAAATAAAAAAATGTTTTCCATATGTTATGTTTAAAAAGACTCAAAATGAGCATTGCGAGCGGACTACTTGATTACTATAAGCGAATTATTTAAACAGTATTTATATAGGAATGATTCTATCCCAAGCTTTTTAATTCATATAAGTGGTCCATCGCTATAACCATGATCACTATAAGCTGTTTCCACTCAAACCACACCTATTTTTTTGACTACGTGTTCTGATCGAAGACATCAAAAGGTTGGGAAAACCCTAGTTTAAAGGACATCAAATATTCCAACAGACAAGCAGGCTTTGGGAGGGGTCCTGCAGTTATATACTGTACCTCTCAATGATAATTTCAAGACTAAAATTCTGAAACAGACCAAGGGCTTGTGAACAAAATGTTAATCCTGCAAGCTCTCAAGCTCTACTGCAATTCCAAACCCACAAAAAAATCTTACCTTCTCATTCAAGGCAAGGATGACCATGAGCTTTCTGAAGATGGTCACAAAGTCAAGGAACAAGTCCACACAGTGCCTTTTAAAAAGCATCAGGCAGAATCAGTCGGTCATTCCCAAACTGCTGATTTGGGATTAATGCATAGTTTAGTAAATCTGCATGCACCATTCAAACAGGAAAAGCTGAAGAAATCTGGAAAATAACATGATTTTTATTCCTGCATATTTCATCAAAGAGGAGAATACCGCCAGAAACATTACAATACACACATTAAACCTCTTGTAAAATTACTCCAATAATCATAATAGTATCACAATTTTTTTTACCAGTGGCAAATAATCTTTTAGCAATGTCAGCAGTCATTTTACACAGCGCTAATAAATCCTAAAGATGGATTATATTGCAGTACCGTGATTCACTGTGCGTTAGTTTTATGAGAGCAGACTCACCAGATGTAGTCCTTATCGCCCATCTCTGCCTTCTCAATGATGAGCTGAGTGTCGAAGAGCACGAACCCACAAATTATGGCCAGTCCAATGTATAAATGGGCCTGGGAACAGGGAGAGGGCAAGCATGTCCAACAGAGCTATCAAAGGCATTTAATGCTCTGAGTTTAGCTGTAGCTGTTTAGGGTGGATCTATAGCAGGACATTTCTCTGGAAGGTCATAGGGCTCCACACTCCACTTACTCCACAAGCACAGGCATAAGGGTCCAGATTCTTTATTTGTCACACACACCATATAACAGGTAGTCAAATGTAGACTGATTTGGTGAGACCAAATAAAGTACAATAAAGTTTAACAAATTAAGTTAAAGATAAACATAAAGGTACTAAGACTAAGGCAGTGAAAGTATATAGAAAAAATATATTTAAATTAATATTACAATTAGAGACAGTATTTGTACAGTGTGCAATAAGACAGAATACATATGTATTTGTTTTGTGAAATGCATTGCGCTAGTTGTGGATGTAAATAGACTTATGAAATAGAGGTGAGGCAGAGTTCCTTGGGAGTGTGAACTTTACCTTGAAGGAAAAGGCTGATCCAATGAACATGCTAAACAAGGACACCAGGAACAAGATGGAAAGCCCTGACGTCAGGACTCCTAAAGGGCAAGTCAGGCCACACGTATGGTTAAAGATCGTGAAATGTTACAAACGTAAAAAGCAATATGCTTTCCAGGATCGGCTGCATGTCAATGTCTGGCTAACAAAAACATTTTTAAAGGTTAATTAGTCAAATGAGTGTCTATATTTAGTATGTCAGTGACCACGTGGTTTGTTTGTCTGCTGTTCTGCAATACTGTGAAATACTGTGTAATACTGTGTGACGGCCACAGCAGCCATTAATTACTGTGTGGCAGACAATCAGGTAAACAAAAAAATAGAAAATGTACTTTCCACTGAATTCAGAATGAATAAGGCATAAATCATTGAGAGATTCAATACATCTACACAAATATTTACTGGTGGAGAATACATGTGCATTTTAAAAAACACAAGAAAAAACACTGGAAGTTCATTTTAGGATGGGACTTGATGGAAGCCGTCATCCATTCCAGCACGGAGGGAGTCAGGTGATGGTAAGTGACATGCACAGCCCCACAGATCTGTCCATCAATCCAAGAAATTCCCAATTTACCATGGTGAGTGTAAGCAGCTTACTGCTTCTGCATCAAAACTGATGCAGTTTGAGCACCAAACTGAGAATAGATGGAGGGTGTTTTGTGAGAATATTCAATACATTTGTCATTTAAATGATTATTTAAATAGTCCTTTAAATGATATTTAAATGACATATACATACATTAATTTTTATTCAGCCCCAGGACAGAACAGACAAAAGGAAGTTATTTACAAGAATTCAATCTGCTAGATGTTAAATTTTGTTTAGAACCCACCAACTGAGTTTGACGGGTGACTTATTTTAACTCCAATTTAGATTTAAATGACATGCATTGAACATTGTCATAAATTAAATAAAATGTCATAAATCAAATAAAATAAAGTGCCATAACAATAAAGAGTGTGGATTTAGTAAAATGTGACGAGCAAACCAGGTTAGTGTGGTAATCAAGCAGTACTCTGAGCACAGAACAGTACCGACACACCAAGCCTCAACAGTTAACCTCCACGCTCTGTCTGAATCACAAGCCTAGCAGCAACATGCCATGCTGACACTGACCTTCATAGTGAACCACAGCGGCCATGGGGGGCGGGAGTTGAATACGGCCTTACCTCCAAGGAAGAGGTAACTCCTGCGCTTGGCGTAGAGGGCACTCAGAGTGAAACATACAAAGATTACAGAGGTGCCCAGGAATGCTGTGACGATGATGCTGTACGGAGGAGACCACAAAGTGTTCAAACAGGTCTCCATCAAAAGAAGGTACACTAATCCCCTGCTATATGGCAGATTTTCACCTATTGCTTTTAAAGCGTGTGGGAGGGGTATTTTAAAGCTTAAAAATGTTTACTTATATGGACTTCCTATATCGCGGATTTTCATCTATCGCTGATGGTTCTGCAATGTAATTTCCGCAGGAGATCACTGTACTCGGTTAGAATTCCAAGGCTCTGCAAATCTATCAATGCGCAGTACATGCATTCACAATTTAACTACAGTACACTTCACAATTTATAAAAATACATTTTTTGAATGTATTGATTTACCTGGGATTGATGGAAATAGCAAAATCCAAGGTTGGCCCCAGCCCAACACCTGACAGTGAGAAGCACGTTATCGTTTTTTTAACATGTTTGAGAAAAGTGTAAAACTTATCACTCTGGTGCTTTGGCAGCAGCTGACTGGTTTACCTGTGAAAAAGGCAAAGCCAGCAAGAATAGCCAGCCTCTTCTTCTCAGTCTCATGATTATGGGGCGTCATGGTCAACCAAAGCATCATAGCTAAGGAACCCAGCAAAGAGAGCAGCCCCCCCTGTGATGCATAAAAAAAAGCCAGGCTCATGTCTCTATGGATGTTTCTAAACAGCTCAGCGAGAGTAAAAAATAATAATAATAATAATAAAAAACATACTGCATAACACTATTGACAAAATTTTGATAGATTCCCATTTTAAAAATTATAATATCGATTAAACCATTCGGAACATAGGCTTACCTGAAACAGCTGTGTTACACAATGGACACATGAGCCTGCCGTAGCCACAAGCATGCACACAGCTAGGCAGGAATACACACTCTTCAGGTGCTGCTGGGTGGAAGGAGAGCTAGACGGGTCACAGAAGAGCAACACTTGTCAACAGAATACACACACACACGTCCCTATTGTTCCACACGTACACAAATATCTTTTGATTAAGACAGCAAACCCAGATTGGACACGATGGGGGTATCAATAAGCCAGACTCCAAAAGACAAAACGTACTCACATTTGGGAAAATTTAAATAGAGCATCGAAGTTTATGTTTCGATCAAACACATTCATCTTTCAAATTTCCTGGTGGTTTTAATCCAGAGATTACCTGCAAAAAAATATGTCAGTCAGTATATGTACTCTGAATCCTGGCATTTGGAATATTTTTACAATATATACTTAGCTGTAATTAATCGACCAATTAATTTTTTGTGTTGTGTTTATTTAAAAACTATAAGAAGAGGCGACTACAGTCTATGAGGTTGTAGAATTTACCTTTTTGTTTTAACTCACGATAAAAACACATGATTTCTCTCACATTAAAATACAGGCAAAGGGTGATGATTTGCTAAATTTTAAATAATGTTAAACCAAATTTCCATCTCAGCTGAAATAGATGGCAGGTTCTCCTCAGGGGCTCTTGGAAATCTCATTTGGGATCCCGGTACAAGAACCTCAAGCTTAAACTGGATTCCTCAAGGGGCCTCTAATACAGTGCTGGAACATTCGTCTGCTCCAACCCCATAGCTCATTTAACCAAACATGATTACATACTTTAATTTAATTTTAGTTTAATTAAATTTTTAATTCTATTTTTTTCCTGCAAGGATTAATTACATATGACATATGATAACTTATGTGCCTGTATTCAGTAAATTCTTAGTGTAACGATGCAACATAAAAACAGAAATAAGTCACTGGTTCTCCAATCTGCCCTTTAAGAGATATTTAGCGTGTGCAACTGAATTAAAGGTTAGGGTAATAAAACAGGTTCTGATTTGGCCATGATCATAAACTATGAAGAAAGTTCAACTGGAGTTCTGCAATAAACCTAAAACAGTCCATATAGCAAGTGAGAAACACGGCAGTAAAGGGAAAAACAGAGAGCGGGGCGGGTGAATCCACCCTATCACAGGACAGGTGTCCTACTTTCTGTAGGTATGGTGCTCGTAACACCAAATAATGTTCAGTATATCAATGGTTTTGTCCCATTTATTGATTCTCCATACCAACTTTCTATAATATCTGTTTATATAATGCAAGCTTCTGATTAATTGTTCACCTGTCAACCTTTGGCACTCTTCATCCACATGTGTACTTTGCACCGAAATTAAGCTAGGCAGTACTTTACAACAAAAAAGTTAAATTGCTAATAACGTTTTAAGGTAAGTGAACATTCTGATAGGCCTAACTAGCTAAAAAAAACATTTCATAACCAATTTCATTGTATAACTGAGGCTGTGCTGAACAACTTACATTTTGTTTACTTGCAACCAAACTGAAATTGAAACAGCCGCACGGCAAATTGTGGTTTAATAGCAGTAGCTAGTTAACGATGAACAAACTCTATGAATAAATGATAGCCGGATGAGCACCCCTGAGACGCAAAAGCAGACAATTACACACCCCAAGACTAATGACACAGCAAGCCAACGCATAATAACGACCCGGGGGCGTTGTCAGTCCTCCTCCCTCTATCTCTTCACAGTAACAACGTTAAGGCATTTGTCAAATATCCTGGAATCCTTTCCAGCATAATTAGCTATATGGCTATAAAGCCGCTCGACAGTTCATGCCGCACTGCACAACGCTGCCCGACACTCTGTGCTTTGCAGGCATAAAGGCGCAACAGCTAGCGTGATAAACGAGGTTCCCCATACGGCTTATTCTGTCGACAACACCGCTAACCCTCGGGCCGGAATGACTGTCGAACCGACGGCCCCTGCCGCACAAAACGGACCGCCGCTCGCACCGCACCGGCCACCCGACACGGAGACAGAACAAAACCCTTTTAAAGGGAGGAAATGTTGAGGGTCGCGGGTACGCGTTCAGTACCCTACAGCCGATTTTCGTATTTAAGGCCCCCCATTCCTGACAAACTCACCCGAAATAGCTGCTTGACGGACACCCCCCCTGTTCTGTTTACCGTTCCAGTCGCGCGCCGTGCACCCGCCTCCGCATCGAGCACTGTGTGCTGACGTCACAGTAGCCCTCGTGACACCCAGTAGTTTGTGTAACAAAAGCGCAACTGTTGCATTTGTGTTGCATGTGTGTTGCATGCGAATTGCATTGGTGGGGAGGAAGGAGACCACCGCCCACGTACCATTCGGCGTTGCTGAATGTGCCCATTTAATTGCGCCCTGCCACTTTGTTTACGTTTTACTTCCAGTCTTCCCCTACATGTTTAAATAGTTACGGTTGTTAAATATAAAATGAAAAATTACAAATTAAAAAACCTGTTTTGATAAAATCGCATTTCTACCACCTATATGATTAATATATGATGTACGTGTTCACTTTATACGCCGAATAAGTCAGCCCTTATCTAATGTAAATTGCAATGCAAGTAAAATCCATTGTTTATTACACAGAAACATGTAATTCAGATAAAGCAACAGAATCAAAACAAATGAATGTTAAAAATGTTTATTAGTTTATAGATACATCTGTAGTTGATTGAGCAGCCACGAGTTTCCTTAATTTAAAGCATGATCTTTAAAAAAAAAAACATTTTAAATCAAAAATTAATAATGACACATTTTCTTAAAAGAGGCCTTTGTTTTTCTTCATATTCAACTGCTTCCACTGAGGCAGGTTGGCGAAATTGTCTTTGGCGATTCCAAACACCTTATAGAAGTCTGAGTCTGACAGATATTTCTGATGGGGGAATCGAAACACAAATATTAATTTTTATATGAAAACGATGCCCTTAACAAAATCAGAAATTATGATTATCTAATGATCTTCTCACCATGTTAAAATGTACCCCAAAGAGTGACCATTCACTATAACCATTCCTACCTCTTTCTGCGCAGGGTTGATGCCTTCAGGAAGGTCATTTGCTGGCTTGTTAACTAGCTTCTCTGGGGGGTAGTACTGGGGGGTCACAGTACTCTCTGCATCAGGTGCATCAGCCTTTTGCTTGGGGACAGGCGAAGGGTGATTTAAATACGAGCTCCGAGTATGTGTGTGTCTACCCATTGTGTTTCATCATCAGAAAGCATGCATATGTCGGTTGTTTGGTTGAAGTCATGACTTTGTGCTAAATCTGCCAGGATAATGTCATTTTTAACTTAAAAATAATCAGGACAGCATGCTTACTGTTGGGACTGTGATGGTAGATGCAGCATCTCCAAGCTCTTTTTTCAGTTGCTCATATGTTTTTCCTTCCTGAGAGAAAAAGTCAAGTTAATCTAATGTAAACCTGATTTGCATTAACAGAGGAAAAATGGTGTAAAATTGGCTTCTGTGACATCAAGCAATAGAGCGAAAATAAATCAAACAGGTACAGAAAAGTGGCCGGCCAAGGCAGAGCGTATGAAGAAGCAGCACCTACACTCCACTTTGAGGGATCCCAGGCAGTGAACCACCCTGTAAAGGTAGGGGGCTCAAATCCTTGCTTGACAATGAGGATGGGGGTGTCAGGGTCCCTGGAGGCTGGGTGGGTGCGCAGGTACTCCTGGCTGGTTACCACCGATTCTTTGCACTCAATCTCATTGGCACTGACTCCCACCCAAAGGAAGATCTGCACACCCAAAACAAGACAGCAAACAAAGCACATTATACAGACAATACCTATGAAACCAAATTTGCAAACAGATATTGGGTCAGCCAATAAAGGCATCCAGAGTATGGCCTTGCAGTTTCAATATGGGGGTGGTGTTTGGTTTAGTGCTGGTAAACAGAAGGTTACTGGCTCAGATCCCATGTTCGGCGGGGAGATGTCAGTGTTGGGCACTTGAGCAGGGCCCTTTACCCGAATTGCTCCAGGGACAGTCTGTCATTGCATTCTCATTTGTACATTGCTTTGAGAAAAAGGTGTCTGTTAAATAAACCAATGTACATATGAGGAAGTGTTCTGCTGTGCTATTTTATGCAGCAGAACTAATCCAACAAACCTTAAAGAATGTCCAGGTGTACTGGTGGGTAAGAATGTAATATTGTACGTTTTGAGCAAGTTGTTAGAGGTAAAAGAATCTTCCAAAGTCCAGCAACACACGCATGTAGTTGTAGCATTTTTTGTTATTTATTGTATTTTGCACTGTTTTTGTGATTATTTTACAGTGCTTTCCTGGTTCCTATAAGGAAGGAAGTAAGGGCAGTACCTGGTCCCATGTATCTAGGAGCATGATGTCATCTTCGTTGAGATCACTTTGGTTGAACTGAGTCACCTCAGTAACAATAAAGCGACCTGTCTTGTTGGAACACTCAAAGAGGCGTGGGGGGTGATCCATCACTGACTGCTGCAATCTTAGGAAAAGGAAACCAATACAACAGGAAACTGTAACATTTAACACCACATGTAAAGAATTAAAAGCCTGCAAGACTTAATAAGCACAAAAAGAAATTTACCATAACTGAAATAACTGCTGTTCAAAGGCCGAGATAGCATTTTAACGGAATGTTACCACTAAGAGGGAACTCATCAGAGGAAGCCATATAAATGTATTTTTATGTGCATTTTTGTGCACCTCTTTTCACTGGCATAAGGTGTTTTTCCACCCAGGATATTCCAGAACTCAAGTGGCTCCAAGCCCTCAGCTATGATCTCTTCAAAGCCCTGTCCAAGCACAGAGCTGATCTCCTTCGCCATGGCACGCTCATCTCCACTGGAACCCTGAAACATCAGACAGGCATTAGCGTAATGACAAGCCTCATCGCTCACATGCCACCACTATGTCTCCTGGGCCAACCGTGTCCCACTCACCTTCCCACACCACAGGTACCTGCTGGTCTGGGTTATGAGCAGGAAGACATCGTTGGAGTTCAGAGAAGCAGCAAGTGCTGGAACCTCGATGGATTTGGTGTTCAATGGCTCAAAACCATGGATTTGGAACAGACGGATGGGTGGTTCTGGTTCTGTGCCACCTTTCCTGGAGGTACCACCCTGAACCCACAAAGGAAAGCGAGAGAAACCATGACACGATGTCAAGAAAAATATCCAGAAGCTTGTTACAATCAAAGAGGATCTTCTTGGTAGGATTACATTTCTTATTTTGGAATCAAAAGGAACATTTAGGGGGGAAAAAAACAAACACTCACCTCAAAAATGACCATTTTACCCTTAAACATGGACATGAAGTGGCGAGGCTCCTTGCCCATGGTGACTCGCACTTGCACAGGCTGCCCGCCGTACTTCTGGTCAAGGGTTACTGCCTGAAATGCTGAAGCTGCCAGCTCATCTTGAGAAGCGTGCCGGCCCTAAGCCAATGAAAAAGCTTAGTGCATCTGTCAGATCCCTCATACCGACAGCCCTCAAGTTTCCCAGGGGGCATAGACTATAGGTGGAGACCTACCTGCCAAATGTAGAGGAGGTAGTTCTTCTTCCCATGGACCTCATAGGTGTAGAGTATCAGGTAGCAGTCACCACCATAGAAGTAACCGTACCACTGGCGCTCGACAGGAACCAATTCCAGGTTTTCGATCCGCCAAATCTGTCAGACAGAGCCTAGCTGACGTGCCGTCCAGCCGATAAAGGGATTAAACGGCTCCGTTCATATATTGCGCCAAAAGGGCATCGTGTTGTACCTCAACATTTCCCGAGCCGTCGTCCACCATGCGCTCCTGGGCAGCCAGGTCCGGCATGGCATGCATCTGCATGGCATCAAACTTGGTCTGCGCGACCTTCGCTGTGTGCCAAGAATACCAACACTGGCGTTTGTAGCATTTTGGGACAGTGGATCCTTACTAGTGATTCAACAGCCTCAAAATGAAACTTGTGAAGTTTACAGCATGAAGAAGGAAGGTAAGCATAATTTTTGCCAATGACGGGCAGAACATGTATCAAGCGTGGACCATAGACTGGTTAGTGTTCAATTAGTGATCCTTTGAATACATGACTGTGTACATAATCAATAAACATGGTCATGTATAAACAGAGATTTGGGGGGGGGGGGGGGGGGGGGGGGCGGGGGGGGGGGGGGGGGGGGGGGGGGGGGGGGGGGGGGG
>JABFDZ020000090.1:1935936-1951376 GCA_019775955.2 Pollimyrus isidori | reverse complement strand
CATGGTCATTTATAAACAAATATTACCCCCCCCCCCCCCCCAACTCTGTGATGCTTCTTTAACGTACCCACTCGGCCCACAGTGTAGGCCTTCCCTACACCCACTGTCTGATCCTTGACTCTCCAGTTCTGAAACAGCTGCTTGAACATGGCCGACTCTGCACCGTCATTCACAGTCTCCACGTTGGTGCTGATGGGGTAGTTTTTCATCTTAATGAACTCCTGCACAATGTAAGTGGTCTGCTCAGTATCAGCATATATCACTTCTTATCCCTTTTGCTAGGCATTATACTTAGCTTGGATAAGCACATTTCAGAAGGGTTGAATTATACTACATTGTTGTTTACAGTTCTAGGATTTGGATATAAAATTCTAGAAAAATATATTTAGAAGTATTTGTAAATATCACAGATAAGCATAAGTTGGATGGATGTAAACACAGGTGACTTTAGGCTTTTCTCCCAGGGGATTCAAGGTGAGAGACCCCATGCCAATCTGAGACACATACAGTACTGTGCAAAAGTCTTAGACAGTCAAAAGGAAATGTTCAAAGCTATTTATCTGGGTAGTAAATATATATTTCCTACGCACCAAAAACACATATTCAGAGTAACACAATAAAAACTGACAATAATTTTTAATATTCTCCAAAAAGTTACTTGCTGGACGGCCAGATAAACACCTCTTCAGTTCCCAAACCTCTCCTCAGCCCCCCTCAGCCGTTCCATGTGTTTGTTACATTTCACTACCTGCTCACTTAAACAGTTAATTTAAATAGTTTTAAAAGTCAGTGATGTACTGATTCGCCATATGAGGTGTGCTATTGGTCAAATTAAAAATAACATGGAAATATTGGACGGTCACTGCAAATACTGGATAACTTTAGGAGGGGTTTTAAAATGGCTAAGCTGACACACTTTAACAAACAGAATAGCAACATTTTACACCGAAATGAATATCATTTAAACATAA
Source organism: Pollimyrus isidori (assembly GCA_019775955.2). Classification (NCBI taxonomy): domain Eukaryota; kingdom Metazoa; phylum Chordata; class Actinopteri; order Osteoglossiformes; family Mormyridae; genus Pollimyrus; species Pollimyrus isidori. Next base: position 1,950,405 of record JABFDZ020000090.1, on the reverse strand, counting down.
TTTTCAATGCCCGCATAAGACTTTTGCACAGTGCATAGTAAGCACATTTACAATAATTTATTATACATTATTATTATTATTATTATTATACGACTAACACAAGCCACACTCTTGAATATAACTCTACAATATAATTTAGTATAACTGAACTTGAATATGTTAGAGCAGCATTTTCATCTGATCAGTAGGGGGTGCAATTGCTTTCATCCCTGGTACATTCGGATTTGGATTTAAATGATTGTTGGTTGTCGCTGCCGCACACTACGCACCAGAGCTCTGGACATAGCTGCCTGTCTCTCAGCCTTGTTGGCCCTTTTCCCTTTCCACACAAAGATTTTCACCCCTCCCTGATCAAGGAAGTAGCAATCCTATAAAGAAAAGTCAAACAGTCAAACTAAAATCATAATTCTGCTCCAGTCTGGAGTTAATACAGATCTATGAAAATGATGGAAAGTTTCAAAAACTCATTTATTTTCTCTGTTTTTTCATGGCTCAGCCATTTTCAATGAGGTCTCAGCAACTCACATCGTGATTCAGCAAATCCTGTACCAGTGGTGTGGTAGCAACCTCTGTTACCTTCATTTGACCATCAGCATCAGAAACACTGCAGGAGAATCAAGGGTGTTGGCTGGAGATCATTTCCATTACAGTAGCACTTCATTCCAGACATTTAGCGGTAATTACAAGTCAGTGCCTAAGAATAACAATTAAAGCTGGTATCGGGAACTCACTGGTAGAGCATGAGTTGAGACTTCTGTTCCTGGTCAGTGATGTTATCCGCTATTCCTTTGGGCAATTGGATGGTTCTTTCCCCGAGGATACTGATCAGGAACTCCATGAGTTTTGGGGAACTGTCCTCATCATCTCCTTCGACCAAGGCGATGTCGGAGCGCCCCCCCCGCTCCCGGTCTCGGATGTCCTTGGCAAGCATCATACCCTGACACAGACGGCTGTCTAAGTACCTGGCATGTTATGGGTCTTGCCATAAACCGTTAACACAGAGTGTAGAACCCAGGAGCCATAGAACTGGAGGTGAGGTTAAGGGGGTACATGACAGCCACAGGGCTGCTGCATGCCTGCCTCGTACCTTAAGGCGCTCCTGCCGGTTACTGTCTGGTCCATTCCACTGAACGATGGTCTTACCAGCATCGAGCAGGAAGACATCGCCGAGGTTGAAGCTGGTCCAACTCATCTCCACCTATGTGGCAGCATATGGGATAAACAGCACATAACAGTCTGTAAATTTGGAAAAAAATCCTTATGGGGGTGCAAGAAAAAAAAAAAAACATACAGTACACTGTGTTGTACAAGCAGTGTATGAAGAAAGAATGTTTTAAGGAATGGTCCTGTTTTCATTAAATTGCATTTTAATAGTAATACATAAGTACTTTTCTGAAAATGCTGAATGCTAAAATAAAACTGAGCAGATAAAAAATGAACCTGTTTAGATTAAGATTAAGGGCTAACTTTCATTTCCACAGGCTAGGTCGGTAATTCTCAGTCCTGTTCCTGGCGTCCCCTGCCAGAATGTTTTCATTCCAACCCTGCCTTAATCAGGTTTACATGGTCCTTAACAGGCTCATAATGAATGTGGCAGATTGAAGGCAATGCGGGTTGGAATGAAAACATTATGGGGGAGGGGGCACTAGGAACAGGCTAGTTCAAGCAGTATTAATTAGGGTTCCTTAATTTTATTAATCTAGGTGACAGCCTCAATGAACTGAGAACCAGGTTCCTTCTCAGAAGCTTTAAATATAACTATACAATATAACTTAGCCCCGGTCCTCTCACCTCTTTGGCCATGACCCTCTTACTGCCTTTGACATGCAGCAGGCGCTTGATGTCATAAGTGTTGGTCTCGGTGTGTCTCATTCCTGATGCCACGCCGCCCTGCTTGTAGCTGAGAAAAAGGAACATGAAACGGATGTCTCTGGTCCTGAGTCCCCACCAAGCCAGAGCACGGAGCTGACCAGGCCACCGCGGTCACAAGGAGCCGCAGTCTGATGTGGGCTTACAGTTAACGACCCGCGGCCTGGATCACAAAGCAGGCTTTCTTGCTTCCCCAGATAACTTGTCTCATTTAAGGTCCCCCAGATTAAATGGACTTTGTCTTCATTCACTTTGCATTTGTCCCAGACTTCCTTAACTCTTCCATACTTCTACAATAATTATGTTACAGTGAGAAAAGCCTGACAGGTGCCAGGGTAGGTGTGAGGCTTGAATCTGACAAAATTAGCAAGAAATCCTCCTTTGTGATTCAGGCCTCAGGTTTTGTGACTACAACACTACAGGTTCAAGAACTGTACAGTGAGATTTGAAATGATGATTTGGTTCCCATTTGCACAAGTATGAGTACAGGTCATTTGAATGCCACTTGTCACTTATCTTACATTACTCTCCTTTCAGACATACTCTGAAAGAGCTCACAGAGAGTATTGAGACACTTGCTTAATTCTATACAAATGTTCCAAATTTATTGGTTTCATAACAAAAGTCCATTGACAAGCAGTATTTCACATATCTGCACATATCTTTTGCGCAGACATTTTATCGACTGACTCATTCAGTTACGTTCTTGCCATTTTGTTATTAATTGCAATTGTAGTCACTGGCCCCCAAAGTGATACTGAACACAAATGTACTGGGTATTTTATGTTATGGCTAAAATGTTACTAATTAAAGAGCCCCCAATGAGACTGCTTGCCAGTGTACCTTTTAACTCAAAACAGCTCTTTTAGAACCATAATTTGGGTTTCAATTTATTAGTTCTTGAAATGTGTTTTACTAAAATTAATGGCTGTTTCTAATGAATTTTTTTTTGTAAATGAATGAAAAAAGTGATTTCTAATATTTTTACTTAATTAAAAAAGCGTCCCAAGACTTTCTGTGAGCTCTGTACATATATAGTCAAGAGGGAAACTGAGGGTCCAAGTGCAGTCAGACCATTTATCAGAAGAACTCTGCTCAGGGGCCTGACCGAGGTGTGACTGTTCAGCTGCAGCTGGGGCCCAAACATCTGGATCACAGTCACAGGGGCTTAACCAATTGGGCCCCACCCCGCCCAGACAGTATTAGTATTTATCTGTGCAATATGGGAATTGTGAATCCATTTTCAGTTTAAGCCAATAGGAACCAATAAATAACCTAAGAGGTGTGGTATAAACCAGTTAGTGATTTACGGTGCAGGGTAATCCCACCCAGTATAAGTGGTGTGGTATAAACCAGTTAGTGATTTACGGTGCAGGGTAATCCCACCCAGTATAAGTGGTGTGGCATAAACCAGTTAGTGATTTATGGTGCAGGGTAATCCCACCCAGTATAAAGGGTGTGGTATAAACCAGTTAGTGATTTATGGTGCAGGGTAATCCCACCCAGTATAAAGGGTGTGGTATAAACCAGTTAGTGACTTACGGTGCAGGGTAATCCCACCCAGTATAAGGGCTGTGGTATAAACCAGTTAGTGACTTATGGTGCAGGGTAATCTCACCCAGTATAAAGGGTGTGGTATAAACCAGTTAGTGATTTACGGTGCAGGGTAATCCCACCCATTACAGGTTTCAGAGCCTCACATCTTCTCAGGTACTCACATCACCCCCTGCTTGAAGTAGCCACGGAAGGAGTCCGACTCGTATCCCTGCACCTCCCTGTGCTGCACGGGTGACCCCCCCAGGTATTCATCAAGCTGTATGGTGTAGACAGCAGCAGCCCCCTGCTCGTCCTGTGTGGACTGGGAGCCGATCCAATAGTGAATGTTGTAGGACAGTGAGGCGCCTACTTTGGCAGTCTGCAGAGAGAGGTGGCTGCAGTGAATGGCCGTCCTTTGCACGGGTATTCTGATAAATATGCAAAGCAGACGGCTTAGATTCGTGCAGTGAAAGGGATGCACGCATTGGTTTTTGCACGGTCAGCATTGCAGCTGTCTGGACAGACCTAGAGCGAGATGTAATTTGTTTTTAAGGAATATTACACCGTGATTTGAAGGAAGGAAAGAAAAAACAAAGCTCTCACTGAGGCTTGGGTGCATTTTAATGCCTGTTGAAAGGCGTCTATAGTGGATGCAGACAAAGCCACTGGATTTGTTATTGATGGCAGGTTCATTTGTAGCGTTACCTGTACTGCTTGCGTGTGACATGGTTTGACTACAATGGAACAACCTTACAGAGCATTTCAGGATCATGCCCATATATGGTAGGGTTAATAACAGATCGTAGGCCTGAAAAAGGAGGAGAGGATGACCCTGCACTTCAGGCACTCAGTGTCCGACACTTACCGCGAGTAGGATATAGCAGTCACCTTCATAAAAGTTCCCATAGGATTTTTCAGGTACCTGGACCAGCTCCATTTTCTACATGTGTGAAACAGAGTCCTTACACATCTACATCATCCCATGAGCAGAGCCCAAGCACATCATGGATCATCCGAAGAGAGCAATTAGCACATTACCTCAATACGCCAAATTATGATCCCGGGAGAGCGGGTCACAGCACGAAATATATAATCCATTCTGGCTCTTAATCCTCCACTGGTTAGTCTTCTTAACGACAAAGCATTAGTCAGTTAAGTTGCATCTCTTTTCGAATTTTGAGTTAATCAGTACTATGCTCTAAAAGTCCGGCTCAAATACACAGTGGTAGAAAGTACAAATATCAGGAGAGATCACATTAGCAAAGAATGCTCGTAAAACGTGTATACGCGTAATAATTGAAGGTATAAAAACGAATCTTTCCAACAGACGATAAACTTCCTTCATACTTTGTGCTCGTGTTTTTATTGACCTCCAGTCCATAAAATCACGCAGTATTTAGTCAAGATAACACACCATTTAATTTTAAATGTTACTACCTCGATCCTTTCATCTTAATTTATTAAATTATGAAAATGAGGAGTAAAGAACAGTGTCAATAAATACTGAAAAAGCTTGTGAGTATAAGAGATGGGTGCTGGCAGAGGGATGGTACCTGGACTGGCTGATTGAAGAAGGGGTGCTTGTGGGTTTTGATCCGAGCTCTGAATCCGGTGTCCCGGGTGGGAATTCAGATGAGATTGAGAGCCTGTGATATACTGAGGACGCAATATCCAAAGGCTTGCGCATTTGCTTACGATTTGCATTTGCAAGGCCTCTCCTATCAGAATGCAGTCTGTGACGCGGAAGAACAAGATCTCCATCCCAGCAGGCAAATGAGGAGAGACCAGTTCTTTAAAGCCTTATATGGAGATGGAAGCTGGGGGTACTTAGTGGCATTAATGCATTAGGAAATTATTGATTTCATCTGCTCAATTATTAATCATAATACAACAAAAGCAGGAGAAGACAGGCAATATCACACTAGTACAGCAATAGAAATCAATGCTACAAAAATTACACATTTGAATTCCTTGTATTTCAGAAAGCATTTGCAGACTGTTTTTTCCTGATTCTGTATTTAAACATAGTTCACTGGCACCAGACTGTAAACATGAAAATAAAACAAATATTTTCAGAAACAACATCAGAGTTTTTGCTATCAAAGTACGGCACATTTCCTAGCTTTCATCCAAAGGCAACGTCAGGGACATCACTGCCTATTACAGGGATGAGGCTATCATGAAGTGAGCGATGCACTAAAACAAACTGGCACGATATTCAGATCGTTTGAGATCCCAGAGGTCACTCACGTATCCAATCTGAGTAAAGGCAAAGCAGAGCAGGATTGTGGGATGTTCCCCATTTCCTGCTACGTTGTTCAACTCACCTGGTGTTTCAGGCACTATATACTCAAACTGATCACATATTGTGCAATTGACATGTATGCTAACATAACTATTGTTGTATTCCTTTTCTTGCCGATTTGGCCCGCGCTACAGTGCTTGCATTGACATTATCACTGTCAATCATAGTGTTTTTATGTCATGTACGGAAGGACCTGCATACTTCAGAAAACACGCTGTAAATGAAGTTGAACGTGACTCATGTGGTTTGGTGTCTGCAAAATTAATGAGAACTTAAACTGGAGCAGAGCAAAACCAAAAGACAAAAAAAAAAAAAAAAAAAAACACCATACCCAATCATAGCCAAACTGGCGCGTTCACATACAAATTTCCTCTCTGCAGCCTGTCAGAACTGGCTGCATGTTTCCAAATTCATTGAGGACAAATGGGGCTGCCCGCCCTGCCATACCTGGAGTCCCACCCTCTGTGGATTTGCATGCTGTTTGGAAAGTGTCTTGTCAATGCAAAGCCGCTGGGTTCAATATATCCACTGCCTTATAAAGTCATGGTGCCAGGGTTTACAAAGGCAAAGTTGTCGGTACCGCAAGGCCAAACTGGGTTACTCCGTACACTTTATTTGCGTGCAAACACCAAAATCAAACAAACCACTATTTAATTAACGTGTTTATTATTCTTAACCACTTTTTACCATTTTCAGAAATGTTTTTCAAAAGCTCCAAAAATACAGTATAGAAATATATATTTCAAGTTTTTTCCCTAATACTTTAATACAGCATTTGGAGATTAGGAGTGTAAATTAAGAAGTTACTGCATGACCATCTCGCCTTCCTCAAGGTCCCCAGCCCCCATTGACATACCTGCGTGGTAAGGTGACACACCCTGAAAATACAAAGCTGAACAGGAACGTTCAACCTTGATAATGTATTCAGTTTTTCGACCGGCAATACAACTAGACCCAAACATTGCCAGCTGCTTTTAAAACAGACCTGGGGCAATGTCACAGTGAACAAGTGGCTGAACATAACTCAACAGATTCCGGGAATTATGGAAAACCTTCCGGCTGTACTTTAAACATACACAGAGGAGGGAAAAATCCAACACCAGACTGTCAGGATTTAAACTGCACAAAAACATGATCACCGCCGCCAACAGTACGCAATCATCACGAGTTCAAACACAAACACAATGGCCACCGAGCACAAATTTTATCAACATAATTCAGATGCATATCTGTTCAGAAGTAAATATTTTTGAAACCATAACAGTGTATAAGATATTCATTCCCATCCAAAAATATATACCTGCATTTTAAGTATAGCTTCAGAACGTCTAATCAGCTGGGTGAAAAAAACTTTTTTTATTTTTTTTTGAATATTAAGTCCTTATGAGTAGAAAAACCAGCTTTCTATGAGAAATTTGTGGCAATTCCCTCAAATCCACTCAATAAGCTCCTCCCCTTGTGGCACCTCACAAAGCCCCTTCAAACAGCACTTCAGTGATGGAAAATAATGAAAAAAGCCTGGAATAAGGACAGATCCCCCCTCAGGCTCCTATTTTTAAAAAGAAACTTGAGCCATTTGTGTCTCCTGGCGCCTTTCACCTCCAGCAGCAAAAGTGCAGCCATTCAGGTCCCTTCTTTTCCCAGTCCTGGCTTTGACATCACACCCCCCCGTGCAAAATGCAGCCATCGGACCCAAAACCCAAGTGGGCTTTCAGGGACAGGAAAAATACTGGCAGCAGCACAAATTATTACACTGTCTTTTCAGGTTTAATTAATTTCCCTCCACCCACAATGAAGCTTATTACTTAGGAATTAAAAAAAATGGTAGATTTTGGTCCCCAAATAAAGAGCAGCTGTGAAACTCTGGCCAGCACTGACCTTGTATTTGGCTTAATCAAAGCAGTACATCATCCATAAACCCCACACCACATCCCACCACCAGAACACGACAGTTTATACAAAAGGCTGACCGACGTCATGCATACGAGAAAAAAAAAAACACGCTTATGCAGCCACTGTAACCCCTTCCAAAAAATGGATGTTAACTCAGCATCCTCTATGGGAAAGGCCTGAAATTTTTAATAAAGTTTGCAGTCTGAAATGTTTCATTATAACAAAAAAGTGAGTTCTCCTCCCCCCCCCACTCAGTCAAAGTTTTCAATAAAGACTCAACTCAGGCACTTCAATGCTCATTTTTTAAAAATTAAAAGGAAAAGAAAAACTAGGTGCTTACATGGACCAGAAAGGCAAAGAAATACAAAGCAGGCAGCTCTTAACTCACAAAAGCTAGGAAGGAAAGAAAGGGGAAAAAGGCAAAAACAAACCTCTTTCCTACTGATTGCAAGTCCACCCGCCCCCCTCCCTTAAAAGACCACTAGGACTCTTCTGTATTTTCGATTTGTTGAGATAAATCACACAAAAAAAGAAATAAAAAAAATCAATGCATATCAACGGCAGTCAAAACACCATACTTGCACCATGAATACTATAGTACAGCAGGTGCTTACTGTTACACAACTTTACAGTAAATTTCTGTCAAGCATATTTCGCTATTACTGTGGGAGCAGGTGGAAGCGACATGATCTCCTGTGGATCCAATATGAAATGGTGGATTAAGTGGCCCAATACATGACCTAGTACCACCAATGGCAGCCGCAGCCCCACAGCTCAAGACTGCCACCTAGAGCAGAGATCTGAAAACACCTGCACAGCACAACATTTTTGGGAAAAGAGCATAGCAACAATGGTTTAATCCCCCCCCAAAAACACTTGTATACATGTCATTGCATAGAGTAAACCAAGTATGGTCACTATAAACCATAATACTGTGGTCTAAGCCCTCTCATAGATGGTCCCTAACAAAGTCTAGAGGGTTCTGTATGGCTATTCTTCCTCACAAAACCTTTAACTATATGTGTAGTTTCCCATATGCTGAACAACCAGATGCACAAAATTTTAAAATATATATATGTATATATATATATATATATATATATAAAACCTAAAAATGACAAAATCCATGAAAAAACGTAACTAAGCTGAGATTTTTTTAATAAAGGCACAGTGATGGACAGCCAGGGGCCCAAGGACCCCCAAGTCAGATGTCAGGTAATGCTGGCTTTTCATTGGGCAGAAAGACCCACCGATTCAGCATTGTGTTTCCTTGAGATTACTTAAGGCTATAAAATGACTTTCTGTTCTCCGAGAGCAAAACTGCCTTTCATTTGTTGTGCTTATAGTGACCAGCATGATGCATTACAGGTCATTCTGGTTACCACAACATCCAGTCCACCATGTGATAGTGCTATAATCAAAGTCTCAGTCAGGAAGATAGTGCTTTCTAAAATCATGTGCAAGAGTGAACTACTGAAAATTTTAAAAGAAAATGATTTCTTTCTTTTCATGGTGATGAAGTCCAGAGATCCTTAAACACTGGCTTGTTGAACCAGCAGTAAATGGCAGTGAGTCCTGGACATTGGCAGGTAACATCATTGGCTATCAGAAGAGATGGAGGACAGCGGGCAGTACAGGATTTCACTCCAATGCAAAGTCATTGGGGTCGAACGCAACCCCCGTGTTCCAGCGGGGTCTGGATCTGGCGCACACGGGACAGGATGGGGAGGAACAGCTATCAGGGGGCTCGAAGCAGCTGGAGTTTGGCGTAGATGTCCTCAGTCTGACTCAACTCCTCGAAGATGGGCAGAAGGTTGAGCAGCTCCATGTCGTCCAGGTCATCGAACCAGGACACCACAGGCACCTGAGAGGCAAGAAGGATTTCAGGAAGCGCCATCGATACTCTAAACAGGAGCTGTGTGGACCCGAGATCCTCAGTCCATGCCCATGGCACAACTATTAGCAACAACATCAATGCCCACTGCGTACAGGAACAATGTTATCACGCAATACACAAAATGTGAAGGCAGTACAACAGTTCTGCAGCTGGCAGCTTTATGCTTCTAATCTATTGTACATGCTTAACAAAAAAGTCATTGTTCAACCCAGCAAATGCAACAGCACAGGAGGGAGACAGGAGGAGGGGGGAGAAAATGCAAACCATGAATACATAGATAAGGCGATGCAAATCCCCAGAGGCACGGCCATTGTGTATGTTCAGGGCAGTCGGGCCCAGCGCTTGGCGCAGAGATCTGTAACTGCAATCCAAACCCAACTGACTGAGCCAATCGATCTTCCATTTCTGAAGTATAGTTCAAATACTCAAGAACAGAAGTATGGAGGATAATGACAATCCCATGATTCATTGCGAACCAAGGTGGTACTTGGGAAGGATCGTATTTTCCGCACTATAAGGCGCACCTAAAAGCCTTCAATTTTCTCAAAAGCCGACATTGCGCCTCATAATCCGGTGCGCCTCATATATGGATCAATATTGAGCCGCAACAGATCTCGCAACTACGGGAAGCAGCCACCGACTCCATCTTCTCCGGTAGAAGAAGTAGCGTGCGGTGCATGCTGGGATACATGACTGCGCGAAGCGTGCATTTTCATTTCCATTTGTGATGAGACGGAGCCGGGGCATGTTGGACGCCGTATTCGCACAACTGTTCAATTCGGACACTGAAAAAGAAGAATTCGAGGGATTCGTTGATGAGCAATGAACTGAAAGTGAAATTTACGTGTTTCTTTTGTGTGTTTACAGCTGAACAAGGTTGGTCATATTATGAATATGGACATTAACGTTTGAATTACAGCCCGACCGGGTTTATCGGCCGATATTAGGCATTTTCCCAAACTATTGGTATCGGCATTTATAATGGCCGATAAATGAATATTTCAAAAATAAAATAAAAACGGATTTAGATCGCTAAACACTGTGTTTCCCCGAAAATAGGACATCCTCCGAAAGTAAGGCACCCCCCCGATTTTTCACCCCCCTCGGAAAATAAGGCACCCCCCCTGAACAGCGGTAGGCTACTTGCTGTTTCCTGGGTGTGCTGCGTGCGCGGTCTCTCTCACACTGCCCGCACACACAGCACATTGAGCGGTGACGTCGCGAGTGGGGATCGAAGGCAGGAGGGGAGGACGAGCGGACAGCTTCAACAAGAGGTAAGAATGAGACTGTGACACCGGAGGATCAGAAGTAGGGGTGGGCGCTATAAGCGGTATAAATGTGTAAATGTACCATACCGTAGATTGTTCTACGTGGAAACAATGGCAGCGTAGTAACAAGAAATTGGATCCCCCGTTTGTCTGGTTATGCTGGTTTGTGATGATAACTACCGGGCCATTTTATTTATCAGAACTTATATATATTTTGATGTTCCTCTGTTCTGTTCTGACAATAAATGAAACAAGTTTCTTTCTAAAAGTGCATTATCATATTATGTTAGTTAAAACTCATAACTACAAATACCTAATGTTAATGTTTTGTTGCGCGTTTCTGAAATTAAATTTATTTTATATATATATATCTCGGCTTTTACAACCAACATATATTATTGGTACCGGCCTTCAAAATCCTTTATCGGTCGGGCTCTAGTTTGAATGACGTTGAGTTACTGTTATATTGTTATTGCTTTACACTATTTCGCGACTTACTATATTGCGATTGAATTAACATTTGATTTGCCGAAACAGTATCAGACTCTTTCTTTTACGTGTTTACTGAATCGATGAAAAGTTCCCATCCACTACGTGATAAAAATTTGCACTACCTGTTATACCTTGCTGTTGTTAAAAGATAAACTGTGTCGCGAAAATACTACATCACTGACGTTACCTCGGGAAAAATAATAAAACAGCTGTTTATTCATTTTGGGAGTGATCGGAGTTGTCAGAATGCTGGTTTGTATTCTATTAATAAAGTTTGACTGACTTATCTGACTGTTTTGTTGACATTCCCTTTAGCGCAGCTCCATCTAGTGTATGCATAACGCAACCCCAGCCACTACTGTAGCTTCTATTCTATGCGCCTTATAATGCGGTGCGCCTTATATATGAAAAAAGTTTTTAAATAGGCCATTCATTGAAGGTGCGCCATATAATCCGCTGCGCCTTATAGTGCGGAAAATACGGTAAGTTAGCAAGAATACTCTTGCCAAGAGCACAAGTACGTTCTTTGCGTTTTTGGTGGTGATAAACACCCTGTGCCTTGGTGGGTGATTCTCATGAAACCATATTTCTGAAACCTATCACTGCTGCAAAAAAAGGTCCATTTAATGTCAATTTAATAAATCAAAAAGTAGTAGTTTGCTTTTAAATGCATGTGCAGAACCTATATGTTATGTCCCTTCAGGTTTGGCAATTTCAAAAATATGTCAAGTTTCAGTGAAATACTACAGCAGACTGGCCTCCCACAGGCCCTGGTGGTGCTTGTGCGCGGAGGGCTGTGCCGGCCGGACTCACAGCGTTCTCGGGGTGGAAGATGTACGACGCCGGGGAATTGTCCAGGATGAGGGTGCGGTGCAGGTCACGGCCCAGGCGGCTCAGGTCCTTGACGTAGAAGCCCTGGTGGAAGACGCAGGACTCCCGGAAGAGGCGCGCGCGAAAGACTCCGCCTCTGTCCAGCAGGTCGGTCACTGGGTCTGCGTACTGGGGGGAGGGGGGGCAGGGTGCAAGCGGGGAAATGAGGGCTAAGACAGCGGGTGGTGAAGGTCTCAAGCTACTCAGGATCACCAAGGAAATGTACAGCAAAAAAAAACATGTTCCATGTTTTTAAACACATCAAGTTCAGCATATAATTTGTTTTAGTCAGGCATCGACTTCATTGTTAACTATATATTTCCAGCTTCTTTAACACGCTGCTCCTTCAAAAAGGCGGTTTTGCCGATTTATGAGACAGAGGATGAAGCGATTTCCAATCAGTGACAAACAGGGAACCTTGAGCCTATGGGACTGTTCCTTAACCCATCAGTGGTACAAGCTGGAGGGGCACAAGCAAGGCAAGAGCAGGCGGAAGGAGAGGTGTAAAGGGGATGCCGTCTGCGGGGGGCATCAGAGGGCTTGGAGCAGTGGGACAGACTGACACCTCGATGGAATGCATGAAACTACAGACTATTTCACAGCTTGTATCAGATTATCTATTCGTTTTGTAGAATTTTAGTCTTACAGCGCTGCAGTCTTACAGAGTTTTGAAGTGAACACTGGGGGCACCAAGTAGCATTTTAGTGATCTTACCTTGGCCAGGCTAGCAGTGAAAAGGACACATTCGAACATCTCTCCCATCTTCTGCAGGAACTCGTCCACGTATGGCCTCTTCAGGACGTACACCTGCCACAAGACATCACTTGGTCCCTACTGATGCTGAAACTAAACCTATGCCCTTGTTTGGTAGTGATTTATAATTAATATTAAGATCAGTGGGGTCACTAGATTCAGGATGACGGCAAACACGAGGCTGTATGCTCAACAGGACTAAACTCAAAGTTGTAATACCTCTCATGTAACTTCATATCCCACCATTGCAGGCAGTTGATCAGTGCAGACGATGGCCTCCTCCTGAAACAAGTAATCGAGAATAGGCCGTGCTGGTGTCAACTAGCCTATCCTGGATTACTTGAACCAGGCAAAAGCCAGAGGTGAAGCTCAGGATAAAATGGATGAAACACCCAAATGTAAGAATTTTTTTTAGTTATATATATATATATAAAAAAGTACTGTCTCTATTGGTGAGAACCCATCTAACACATAGAACATTTCTGCATGTTTTTCCCCACATGCTTATATTTTTAAACATCATTTTGGAGACTTAAAAGGCCTTTACTAGCTTATTGCTAGTGCATTGTAATTGTAAACTACTTCACAGAAAGATACAAGCCAATAATTCACATTTTACCAGTAGAGGGAGCAAGTGGCCCAATGATTTTTTTTAATACAGACATAGACTAAGATGGTGAACATCAGCCTACTGCCTAACATTTTGGTATAAAGCCGATGCAATTATTAAAAATCTGGTGCCCCAAGAAACAACAAAACCAATTTCTAACTCCTAGGCCCTTAGAACCAACTATACTTTATAGGGCATTAAAATGGATTTCCGTTTCTTTGTAAGTTTCGGTTCAACCACTGTAGAAGCTCTACCTGGTGCGTTGTCCCCTCAATCTCCACAGGCACGATGAAGTCAGCATTGCTGACTGGCTACAGAGCACAGAGAAACAGTACATAGTCAGAACCTCCAAAACAAGCCTGTCTATGAGCCCAAAAGCGGAGATGAGTCACAACAAAGGAAGAATGCTGTAATACCTTGAAGGAGCTGTGCACCAGCGTCTCGTCCAGGTCGATGACCACACATATCTTACCCTGGTCCTGGGGGGTCATCTCGGGCAGCAGGCAGGTTCCCGGGACCTTAACAAATGCAGAGTGATGAGGTCAAATGGCTTCTCCTCCTGCCACAGAAGGCAGCAGCTCCAGGTATCTTGCCGGCGGCCAGAGCCACAAACCCCTTTTACATCCAAGGGTGTTTTTCCACTGCACCAGGTACTGTTGTTACTTCTGGTACAATACTTTCAACACTTTCCCTTTTCCCCTGTTGAAATCTCAAAAAACGGTCAGAAAATCAGTGCCGGTATCGACGCCTTTAAATAACATACTTTTGGTACTTTTCTGAAGTACCACAAGTGCAGTGCCAGGTGCAGTGGAAAAGCGCCCTAAGGCCAAGTCACCTGTCACTCTAAGACAATCACTGGCGCGTTTGAGCAGTTCTTTGGGTCTCATATGGCGCTTTTGCACTGCATAGTACGGCACGGTACGGTTCAGTACGGCTCACTTTTGGGGGGCTTTCCACTGGGAACAGTACCTGGTAC
>JABFDZ020000090.1:1913694-1929206 GCA_019775955.2 Pollimyrus isidori | reverse complement strand
AATTTATATTAGGTCAGCGTTCACGGTTCGACTTCTGATATTCAGATCGAGTTCTAGGTCAAACTGGTTTGTTCAACATTCAAGAAATTCGAGTCCTAGGGAGTTCAAGAACTGAGGTACCACTGTATTAAACGATTCAGATGATTTCAGATGTCATTGATAGGTTTTGAGTTTGTAAGATTTGCTGTTTTTCAGTTTCACTTCCCCAAGTGACAACATCCTAAGGCTCTATAATTATCTGTAGTAAAAAACAGAAGCACATACAAAAAGCTGAAGCTGTCTTGTTGTGGTTATTCCTGATCACCCACCTAATGTGACAGCAACGTCACATGCACCTTAATGACAGTAACTAGTAACCCCATACAGTTTTTTTTTTTTTTTTTAATCGAGGTAAACATTAGTAACAGAGCACTCAGTCATGGTTAAATATTATCAGCTACTTCACAGTAACCAACACTGCTGCGTACAATGTTTATTCTGTTTGTGTAATAGCTGACAAGATGAGATAAATGTAAAGTAATCCAAATTCAATTTGAGGAATAATATTAAACTGATTTAAATAGTTTGCTTTTCCAAATGTTTTGATACTATTTTTATTGAAATTAGAGACAAAAATCCATGGTTTACTATAATGCAAAGCTATTCATTCACTTACTGTGTTGCTCTTTTTACATCGGAGATCAGTAAAACCTGGAAATTCAGCAGTATAATGTAATAAAAAAAAAAAGTCCAATACATTTAAAAACATTAGACAAACCAAAGGAACCTTTTTGAAGGTTTAGCAGAATACTAAATACAGATCGTCTAGACGAGAGCCATTTCGCCCGTCACACCCAGGGAGGTGGCTGCCCCTTAAAAGCTCCGCTGTTTTCGTGTTTCTCCCATGAAACTACCATCAGGATTAATAACGTTTCCTGTGTATCTGAATGTGCCATGTGGGAGATAAGTCTTGACCACTGAGGTTTATACAGTCAGTGCTGTTACACCCATCTGCCCCCCCCCCGCTGTGGTGGGTGCCTCCCTTTCTGGTGCCTCTTTTGAGCGAAGCTCAAAGCCATCTGGTCCCATGCTCACAGACCACCTACAGTAACCCAGACACTGGTCGGCGAGGCTGCTCGTTTTGGTTCATCTACGCCTCAGACGACCCGAGCGTGACAGAAATCCTCGATGAGGGGAAGACACGTTCACAAATACTGAAGGGTTTCCCCTCTAACGATCATAACACACTTAAAATGTACTCATAGTTGGGAAGCAAACTCTTCCCATACAACCACATATTCAGAACACATCACTGGTCACGGTGGAGGAGCACCAGGTTCTTGGACATGCCAATTATTAAGTATAATTTTATTCAAAGCCAAGATATTACACAGCCTTGGTTCTCCTTCTTCAGAAAAATAGAAAATAGAAATATGACCACAGGGAACATTAAATATTTATTGCATTCTCACCAGAAGAAGTAACAAGAACTGGAAGACAAGTGGATAATCACAGCTGGACAAAGGAAAAGACCTCACAAGGAAAAGAACTGGATAATTACAACTGGACAGATCCCACAAGGAAGACGAGTGAATAATCACAGTTGGTTGGAAGGACAGACCCAACACAGAAGACAAGAGGATAATCACAGCCGGACACACCCACAGATACATGCCTACAGAGATGCAGCTCTCTGGTCTCCACTCCAGACTTTTTCTCTCATATGCAGATCTACATAAATTCTACTCTTATTAAAGTGATAATACCAATAGTATTCCCATATACACTGCCAAAATATCTAAACATCTGAACAGTGGTCAATATAATAGTTACACTTTATTCAACAACGTAAATATTAGACAGTTAAAAGGAATGAACAATGCAGACAGCTAATCAAGTTAACCAAGACACAAGAGCTGAATTTAAATAAAACCAAGAATAGCATCCAAGACGTCCAACATTTCAACACTGACAGACTAATAATAATCATTCAAAAATTGGCAAGTTGACAAATAGGACACTTCACAATGAGCTAGAGTTCCACTCTGAAGACCACACCCACTGGAAGGCATGACACCCAAAGGAGGCCCTGACTGCTCGCCTCTCAGCAATGCCAGGTCTGTATGAAGAGTACCCTTTTTCAGAGATTCCCTGAGCTTTCCACCAGCCAGGAAGTTCAGATTCCCAAGGAACAGGCACCTCAGACCCCATTAGCTGTGGCCACTCAGTACATGAACACCAGGGCAATTATTTCCATGACCATCATAACATTTCATCACATATTACCTTTGTATGGGTCTTTCATGTCAATTAAAAAACACGCTGCTGCTGAAACAGTAGTGGAAATCACCACTAACTATGAAAATTAACTCACCCAAAATTTCTTGATGCATATTCTCCACAGTGCCCACACACAGTTTATTCACTTTCTAGAAAGGAAAACATCTTGGGCTCTTGCTTTAAGAGCCAGTAATCCTTGAACATCCTTCAAGTTAGATAAAGAAAGGTCCTCAAAAAAACTCGCTTAAAAATAAATGTGTATCAGTAAAGAAAATACCTGGACTTATGGCTGAAGGACTGACTACACTGGTGGTATTCAGCAAGATCCTGGACTCAATAAAAATTGACCAAGAGTCAACGGTTGAACCAGTTCTTCAGCAACAGTCAGAGCACTGAGAAACATCTACAACTGTGCAGATATCACTTGGCTGACATCTGAATGCCACATTTTAGCTGACGGATCGACGTTCCCATCGACATCTATTTTTCCACCACCTTAGATGGCTTCCGCATTGTTAACTCATACATGCCTCCAGGGGCAACCAGTCAGTCAATCTGGCTTTATTTATTCAGGAAGGGAAGGTGAGCAAAGAATCTACAATATTAACTAAAAAACATACAATATGCCGGACTAGGTGTTATTGCCACAGAAACTTCCCGAGTGACTGGAGTTGATGTACTTGTATTTGAATGCGCTACTTTCGGTTATGGAGGGAAACGAAATTTGAGACGTGCCATTTACTTAGCAAACACTCACCACTTAATCTGCAACTTTCAAAAACGGAAAAAGAAAAGGTGGGGTTTAGCAGATTGTCACTTTAAAGCTGTACCGGAATCCCAAAAATGCTAATGGTTTTGCAGAAATTATGGCACACTGGAAGAAAAACAGAAATCTATACATAAATGCTGCAACTGCTTATCCTGGTGAAGATTGCAAATGGCAGGAAAAACCAATGTCAGGCAGCATAAGGGTGGGACACACCCTGAATGGGATGGACTACTGCACAGCACATACATGGCACTCACTCAGTAATGCATTATGTGTAATTGAAAGACCCCATTTAGCCTGACTGTATGTCTTTGGACTGCGGGGGGGATTAAGCAACAAATACTTTAGCCTTCTACATCTTGAGTTCTCAACAGTTGCTTTTATCAGTCCACCCAACCACTTTTAAAGAACAAATTTGATAATAAGCATTGCAATTTGGATCATACCTAAGGAAACACCAAAAAATGTAAATAACAAAATATCAGCACATGTAGACACTTAAAAGGAGCATATTCAAAACCTTCATCTTCACCGAAAATGACATGTGGCCAAACGACAGACACGGTATTCTGTTTAGGTACAAGCTGTTTGGGTTGAGACCCATTTGTTGTGTCATCCATGCTACCAGCTTTACTTTAAGTGAACGCGGACTAACGTTAGCTGGAATGAGTCAGAGGAACGTGACTGAACATGACGTAGTATCCTTTTAAGGGAATGGTTCATGAATGTATGCGTTAGGAAAAGTATTAATCAAATTAACCAACATGACCAATATTGAGTGAGAAGTTCTAAAGGCTGGTTTTGATACTTTTTTTGTGAAGTACCGCCTCATTTTGCGTTACCCTTTTATACGTTTCTTACTTTTCCATCATAATCTAAAGAGCGATAATCATGGGAGACCATACATAGTGTAATTTACTGCAAATATCGATCTACAGTACAAAGACTGCAGACTGGGCCACAAGACCCTCAAGCTTAAGTGAATTCATGTCAAACAAGGAGATTTGGTACATCCGGATAACAGCAGGTTGCAGAAAGCACCCTTTTAAATGCAGTGATTCATGAAAAGGTGAACAGCTGAAACTAGTATCATGCTGATGAACCAGGACCGATGGAAAACAACAACAGATTAAGGGCCAGCATTCTGCACTTTCATGTTTAAAATGGGAAGAGTGCAAGGTGGACTTTCATGGTAAGGACTGATGGAAAGAAAATGGGATACAGACACACCTGTATATACAGGTGAGAGCAAGTCCTGGCATCAAAGAGCAGCGTGTAGCACCCCGGCAGCAGCTGGAGGTAAGGTCTTGCTGAAGAACCCAACAATCACATGATCACCCAGCCATTCACGGGATCTGAACCCATTCCATCCCTATTCTACTGAAAAAAGACCCTACAGCAGGCTTGACAAAATAATGATACATTTTAAAACTGAATTATCCAACAAATGTAATTTGTTCTTCAAACTGCAACTTTGATGAAGAAATTGAGATTGAGTAAATGATCCAACCAAGGCAGAGTTAAAATCCACTGTAAAAATGCAGTTTACCTTGGACATCACTTAAAATCTGGATATTTTACCGTTTATGATGTTGCAAAAGGAAAAAAAGACACCGTAAGCATTCTCACAGTATGCTTCACTGAGAACAACCCAGGGAAACAATATTAAGAATGATATTAAGAACAAAACATACAACTGGCAGCAAGGAGATTGTGGGGCCCAGTGAAAAGTACTCTTCCTTAAATTTTACCCAGCATTCATTCCAAATGGCTTTTCAAGTGCAGAGAAGCAGCCAAAAGCAAGATTGCCCCTCCCTGCATTAATTTTCAGGAGAATGGTGACAGCTGGAATTCGATTATTATCTACAGCAAGCTTTGAAAACAGTTTAGCTCTTCAGAACAAATCCATAATGGGCACCCAATCAAAACATCTTAAGTATTTTTATTTCAAAGGGCATTTTTCCTCAAGCATGAACATGGAATACAGTAAATATTTGATAGTACAGTTGTAGAAAGAGATTTAAAAACATGCATATCCCGGCAGTAGCTTGTAACCAGTTGAGAATAGGAATATATTATAGTCCCTAGATCAGGGGTGGGCAGTCTTACCCAGAAAGGGCCATTGGATATGCTCATTTTCATTGCACCTCCCTAATTAGATTACTAATCAGAGGATTAATTGGCTGAAGAGTCCTCACATCTGGGTTTAGACAGCTGACCTACAAGTTATCCCAAAAAGCTGAGTACACACCGGCCCTTTGCAGATAAGATTGTTCTCCCTGGGACTATTGTGAAATGCTAATTTTGTTCTCGGAATGCAGCCCTTCAGTCTGCACATGCATTTTCATCGCACTTGAGTTCATTTCTTAGCCCAACATACCCAGTCAAGTGACGGGAGAGACATCAGAGACGTGAGCAGCTGTGATATTGGCCTTCCGTCAGTCTCTCGGTGTGAGTAGCGCCCGTCAGAAATGGGAGATGAAATCCACACAAAATGTGCCCAGTGCCGTGCCACAGCACTTTGGCAGATGCTACGTAAGCATGTGAATTGAGACGAAGAGAGTTAGAGACAGTGAGGCGCTTCGGCCAGCTGAGCGAAAGCACTGGACTGCAGCCAGACGGTCAAGGGATAACCCTGTGTCAGAGCAAAGTGTTGGAGACGCAATCGTTCAGTGTCTTATTGCTGCAGGCACACGACTCAGGGGGTCAACGGAGCATAGACCACGACCTGTTGAGGCCACCAAGGAGATAATCAATTAACTGATGTGCATTTACCACACTCCTGGGAGCACATCTTTTTCAACTTACTACAAGCCAGAGGAAGTTTGAATGTATTAGGTGTTGCAAATCATTAAGGAGACCAATACCAGGTTTTACTGGCCTTCTGTGGTTCAGAGTGTGGAGGAAAATCTAAGCCAGGGCAGTAACAGGGGTGGGAGCCCCGGGTGCTCAGAAGAATCAACACGCTGTGCCTTAAAAGCATCACTTCCAGGATGCTGTATAGCATGAACACTTACATGGACAATCATACAACTCTACAGGGTCACTGGCAGTAAACTGACTCTGCATTAAGTTACACGCACCCCAGTCATCCAATATTCCATGTAAAAAAAAAAAGAATCAATAATTTCAATAAGTCACTCAAACCCATTCTGATTAGTCAGCAAGGGAATCTATAATCAGCTTCCCTGTAAAAGTATGCAAATCCTAACCTATTATTGACCACATTTCACATTTATTATGTTCTAAACTCCATACGGAGGTACCATTAGTGTTGGATGCTGCTTAACAGGGGGATCAATTTATCTTATTCAATAAGGGAAAATGTTAACGTTTTTTCCGACCTCCTTAAGATGCCAAACGAAAAAATAAATATCCATTTTAAATTACCGATAATGTTGCAACACAGACAGATAGGTAAACAAATACAAGCAAATACAGATGTATATTAATTTCTGTTGAATTCTTTGAAAGTTCTCATGTAATATGCCCTATTAGTACGACTTTAAAATTTGTGGACAATATCTATTAGTTAATGCTTCCTCATACGTTTACACAAAGATCACGGCTTCCTTTTGGAACATTTGGTTTCCTTTTCCTGTTTAAGATAGATTTACATAAAAACATTGTCCAATGTCCTTTAGACCCCACCACTCCCCCCAAAAAGATAAACGAGATCAAATATCGACATTCTGTGCCATCCTTGAAAAAGAAAGTGTTGAATTAATGGAGGCTGGCTCCTGGTTTATGTCGGTTCATATAGCTGCAGCTTCGCATATAACAGCAAAAATATACACTGTAAAAACGTGTAAGATTTAATGAGACAAGAAATGATTCACTGTCAACCATTGCCACGTGTAGCTGAAAAGATTTTAAAGTTGCAACGTCCAACACCGCAAATAAGCCCGGAACACCAGTTTGCAACGCATTTTAGGCTGGCTGCTGTAAGAAAAAAAATCTAGCAAACAAGGTTACTAATTAACAAACCTTTGAATTTTATTCTCAAAGGAAAATAACCGCATTGGCAATGCCCTTGACAGGACTAATTCTTGAGAGGAAAAAAACCGCCAAGCGATGAAATGTAGGAGGTCTGCACTTCGGGCACGCGGACTTCACGGTGATTATTTACACTAAAGCATCGAGCACAGACAGCTAGCTGGCCACGGTATGGCTTCACAATCACACAATATTTATGGTAGTAATGCTTCCTGGTGTTTTCCCGCTCTGCACATTTTAAACGGGATCCGTAAGTAAAAAAAACTGATCGACTGGCTGGCTTTCTAGAGTAAAGATCGGGACAAGCAGACAGGAAAAGAATACAAATGCTACTGAACCAGGAAAAAACGTTTTTTTTGCATGTGGCGTCCGATCGGGCGTCTCTTCGCTGCATCGTTTCTGCAAACAGCGCCAAAGCGAAGCAATCCCAGCCAGGAAGCCAGCGGCGGATCGCTGGCACGCTCGGCTTACCTGGTTTCGACTGCAGTTGAGGGTCCTCTTTGTGTACTTGGGTGATAATAGAACTTTCCATCTAACAAATGCACAATCCGACAGCATCCAATCTGTCCCCTCTAAAAGCGAGCGCTTGCGATATGTATATGCAGTCGTGCTATAGTGCAAGGAGTCCGTTTTGCTGTTATTTCTCTTGTTGCCTAAATTTCTGGTTCACGTGGCCGAGGGGCGCCGAGGTGATCGTCTTGTTCCTTTCTAGCGTTGTCTTCGCCAGCAGTATATTTGTGTACATTCCCCCCCCGTCGTTATGAAAGACCTCGCTATTGCTCCAACATGGAGAATTCAGGCGAAAAAAGGAAAACAACCGAGGAAATGGGGCAAGGGGGGTGGGTGGGTGGGAGGGGGTAGGCGGTTTCAAGTTCCCCTTACTACTGATAAACAACCCCAGCGCGAATGGGCTCGCAGTGGAGGTAACGAGAAACGAGGCGGCAGAGTGCAGAGCCCCTCCTTCGACGTGCGGGGCACCACGGGTCAGTGCGATCGAAAAGGTGAGCATTTGGGGGGTATTCGGCGCTTTGTTTTCGGGCTTTCTGGAAATCTTGGGGGCGCCTTGAAACTGACGCTCAACGCGGATTGGATGGCCCACAAGTGGGCGTTTCCTGGGCATTCTCAGCTCCTTACGCTCGGCATTAAACACATTCCACCGCTTTGTTGCGGGAGTCTAATCCTGGCTGCTTTGCATGCGTCAGTGCGTGAAATTATACCTGTAACCCGCAGCTCAACCTGTACAGGATATAACATCATGTATTACAAAACAAAATGGGGTGACGTTAAAATGCAACCTACATTCATTTAAATTTAGTTTACTCGGCATGCAGTTTGCACGCGGGGTTTTCGTCAAGTTTCTCTGCCAGACCTGCGTGCGGTGACGCAACGGGAATATATTGACAAACTGATCACCATTTTGTGTGCTGCAAGGACGAAAATATACAGTCGGTGGTTTGACGATATGATTTCATATTGTAAGATGAAGCCATGTAGTATATTCGAATGGCTCCTATTCACAAAATGTTACTTATTTTGGACGTGTTACATGAAATTAAGATTATGGATGACGTCCTGATTTGAAATATTGAGATAAACGGATTTGTAAAACCACCATTATTTACTTAGGTTTAACGAAAACCCCTGGTAATATTTCAGAATTACCCAACAGCGCGCCCGTTTACTACATATAAGATATTTCCTGTTGTTTTTTATGGATATCTATCCAGGGGCTGATCCACGAAGGAGAACTTCTCACTTACCTGGGTTAATTTAAGATTTTCTATTGGACAATCGTGATTTACATTTTAAACTAACCCCGCTAACTGAGAAATCCAGCTTCATGGATTCGTGGATCTTTAACTTTTCTTTCTGATGTTAAGTGTCAGCAGGTTCTGTAAACATCATTCTTGGAATGATTTTCTTGTTGCCTGTCTCATTTGGAGACATATGGTCCTAACTTTTCATTTTCTCTGTATTATTGTTGACATTTAATTTCTGTGGGAAAATTAAGATTAACTTTGTGTATTCATTGTATTGAATCTAAAATGGCGTGTATACTTTAAATGTTATTCAAACACTTAGGAACATTTTTTCCTTTTTTGGTCATTTAAGTTTTTAAGAGTGAAATATTGGAAACCAGTGCTTATTTCTACTAAGAACATGTGAAGGTGGTGGATGGATCAGACAAAATTGACTGTTGAATACTTTTAATCCATACCATTTTACTAGAACTTTCTCACCTATTGCAATATATCATTATACCTGTCAAACACATTTATATTTTACTGCTCTAAACTAACTTACTCTGTTGCATGAGGAATGGAGCTGGTTTTGGCTTTGCTAGGGAAATTGTGGAATAACTAAGCAATTAAGAATGTCCACGGGGTTTTACTTATTCAAGGAGTACCCCGAAGTGTCCTTGGTCTTTCTGTCTGAAGAAAAGGCTTATTTTCACCTTTACATGAATCTCTTGTTATAATCTTACGATCTCCTTCTCTACTTTGTTATTAACCTTCAGTTTCCTTCATAATGTCTTTCTTTGTGTTTCGTAGAGACAGTATTGGGCTATAAAAAGGTGGCTCCGAACTACAGGTCAGGCCTCACGCTGAAAGAAAACACGTACAGAGCTGGGCCAGGGAACGGTATGTACAACTATGCGTACAATGTTGTTGCCTGTTAAAGGAAAACTTTTGAAAAGTGGAGCTGGAGAAAGGTTGAAAGGTTAGCCTGGGAGTAGTTTGAGTAGGATTACTAGCACAAGGAAAGATTTAGAGTCAGTGCCTGATGCTTCTGGACGTGGTCACAAACAAGTCTATTCCTGTGCGACAAAACCGAGCTATAGTTTGAAATAAAAAAAACCCATAATGCTAGTAGTTGGTCAAAACACAAATTCTGGCACACAATCAAAAAAGTTTCTTGTCGACTGTCTTTGAGCTTCAGTAGGAGTTAGTGATGGGATTCTATCATGTGACCTGGCTTTTCAGAAGTGAACTGATACGTCACAGCACATGCCTGCGTTGCGTAGAGCAGTCGGACGGTGTCAAGTTCCATGAATCACTGTTAAAAAAACAAACACGTTAAGTTTGTTTCTGCCCCTTAATTTCAGGTTTCCCTGTCTGCTGTCCCCTCTCCCCTTGTAAGCTTTGCAGTTTTCTCCTAAGAGCTAAGAGCTTTAGAGCGATGCAGCTGGCGCTGAGGCCCTGGCTGATTCAGGGGAGCCGGAGATGTACAGGAACTAAAGGGACTTCAGTCTCACGTTCACGCCGCGCTCACATCTGCTCTGATACTGGCTGAACTGCAGTTTTAGGATGCAAGTGAAAGTGAGCATCATCAAACAACAGCAATATTACAAAAAAGACAATACGGAATATTTTGGTGTGTAGTGGCTCTCACCCCTAGGAAGTAAGCCCACTTTACGTTTCACAGCGAGTTTTCTCTTTTAGTTGAGGATTATAAAGAATTTCCAAAGCTGTATCCCTTATTAGTCAGTGTTTTTCCTGTTTCATGCATTTTTGGGCATCTGTGTATACATAGTCAATGCAATAAAAGCTCCAGTCAGATTTGCAGCTGTTATAAAATTTTTTGTTTGCATCCGAATGGACTCCATGGAAACATGATGCTTGCTTTCAGACAGCTAAAAAATTCAGTATAGATACATGCTTGGGAAATGCTATTTCTGCAAAACTCAACCAAAAAAATCTTGTATGCGTCTTTTAAAGCAATTATTTATAGTAATCAACATTGGCAGTTCTGATTAGTTTGCAACATTTGTTGATTTATTACTAAAAACTTATAATTAATAGTAGTAATAATGATTCATTGTATGCATAAAGTTACATTTAATTTAAATATGTCTTGTAAGAAAATACAAATTTTATATTCTGTATTCTGTTGATCTGGGCTTTTAAATATTGTAAGTATACATACATACATACATACACATATAGGTAAATAAAATTTTAACAGATTCTTTCATAATTTATATTTAAGGATCACTGAAAAATCATTTCACATAAAATACTAAAAACTTTAATTAAACATCTGGAATATTGTCCTAACTGAATATAAAGGGGATCATAGAATTACTTTTCATATTGAAATAAATCAAGGAAAATTTGGGTTTGCTTGATATAGCATTAACCCAAATGTTTAGCATCAGACATGTGAACTAATGCATAAAATGCATTCCAGATCTATGAAACTATTTTTTGATCACAAAAACTATCAAAAATTGTGCTTTTACAATGAAAGCTTTTCCATTTAAATGCATGTTTAGTGCCAGTCATTATGCTATCACTGATATCATTCATATATATATACACTTTTCAATACATTCACAGTAGGTGCCACGTAATTTGTTACATAAATTTACCACATTTTAAATATGAAGCATGGATTGACATGCTACCTTGTACTCTACTAAGACATTTTATATTTGTTAAGGACTAAATAAAATGAAGTTATCTTAAATTACTTTGTTAAATAATCAATTTTCTGTGTTTTCTTCTTTTTCATTTTCTTTGTTGTTTTTATGGTGATAAAGTAAATATTAATACTTACTCTGTCAGAAAAAACACAAAAATACATTAATCCGCCACTAAAAATATTGAAAATTTTGAAAACATGGCCAAAATCCCCCTGTTAATGAGAAACATAAGAAATGATAAAGCAAACTAAAATCAGTCAGAATGGAGTACTGGTTATATATTATTATAATAATTTTTTTGTTTGTTTATTTATATTTGCAAATTTCCACATTTCCAAAATTATGACTAAAAACCCGTCAAATAAATTGTTTGGTTTTTGTCATGTTACAGAAAATTTCTGCTAATATTTTCAAGTTAATTATGTAATACTCTCAAATTTAACTTTTACAGGATAAGCATCTGGTGAATTCTGAGAAACTTAAATATCGACATGCATGCGCACATAACTGGAAAAACTATTTTTGAGTTCTTGAAACAGCGGTTGAGTGTGAAATGCTCCTCACAGAGAAACCATAAAGAGAATCAGATAACTAGGAGATTACTTGTATAACTGAATGTTTCCACTTTCAGTAACTATGCCTATATTTACTTAACGTTTCTGAAGTTTACGGATGAATACAACTTTCTACAGGTAGCAACATAGATGTTGGGTTTGAATGGAGGGCATATTCATTACATGCAACTTAGTGGATATTCATTACAAGCTAAAACATCCAAAAATGGAAAGTGGTATAGATTTTGTTCACAAGCAGTACAACTGAAAGCCGTTAAATACTCCTACCTACATTTTTGGGCACATTTTGTAGAAGCTATCAACCCTGGGTACTACATTCCATTATCCACTAACATCTATTTTATCTGGATCTATATGTCCCTTAAACACACAAAAATATCTTTAGAATTAGAGGAAAAATTGTAGTTTCATTAGCTGGGAGATAATAATTGTTGTTAATAACCTTGTTATCATCGATTAATCTTTTTTTCTATGCATTTCTATGCTGTGCATATTTACATATACATATTTACACCTAGTAAAGCATACAGAATTTAACTGAAGCTAAGAAACCATGTTATCTAGAAATGGTTCCTATGAGCATTTGTTAAAAAATATGCTAAATAAAAGTGCTCCGATGTACCTTTTTCTGTCCTGCCACAATTGCTTGCATTCATATCATATTAAAGGCCAAGTCTTTACGTAAGTAATATTTTATTTACCTTCTGTCACCCAAGGTCATAGAAAAGCACAGGAAACAGCTGCAAACACAGCACAGAATTTAGCTCACTGTAAAAATATGACTCCGTTTTTGAAAATGTAGAGAATGTCTGCAGGAGTGATGCACACTGCGCGCCGTTTTTATTTTGTATACAGAAATGCATTTTTGTCCCTTTTTTGCAAAAATGTACGCATCTTTAACTTTGAATCAAACAATGCTATAATTATTTTAGAAAAGACTGTTTCACCTCAAACACATTTTTATGTTTTGGTAGTTCTGACGTGCCTTGAATTGTTCCACAAAGATGAAAAACATTTTTTTTTTTTATCTAATGCAGTTTGCCTTTTGATATGGGGCCGCGAACCAGGACAGAATACAAACAGCTGCATTTATTCAAATAAATTGTCTGGCCAC
This sequence comes from Pollimyrus isidori, assembly GCA_019775955.2. Taxonomy (NCBI): domain Eukaryota; kingdom Metazoa; phylum Chordata; class Actinopteri; order Osteoglossiformes; family Mormyridae; genus Pollimyrus; species Pollimyrus isidori. Next base: position 1,916,067 of record JABFDZ020000090.1, on the reverse strand, counting down.
ATATAGCACACTCCCAGACACATACCAGCTTTTTTTCAGACACCCTGTACAGTTTCATGCAAGCATGGCAGGGAATAAATGCAGTCTTCAGTCATGTGATTTGCAGGAAGCAGCCTTCAGCTCCTCCCTTGCCCCTGAGTGGCCCCTGCTAGACTCCGTTTCCAGGAAAGGGGCCTTCTGGACAGTCTGGATGGAGGCCTGAGCAGGGAGAGAGCAGCTCATTCAGAAAAACAAAACATGGTGGGGAGAGAAACAAGACAGAGAGGCGGGAAAACTCTTATATAACGCCGTTTACCGCCCCAACCCCCACACAAGAATACATTTGTGTTCACAGATTCTGTCATTTTAAACCAATTGATCAAAACAAACTATTTTAGTCATGGCTGAAGCTGAATTCATTAATTATATAGAGAAAAGTTACCTTTGTAAGGCAGAAAATTTTGTTGTTTAGGTGGGCTTTATGGTATTTCAGTGATTCAGCCCCCAAGAAGGGTTAGTTTTTATGACCAAGGAACTTTGCACACACACAAGGCTATCGTTACGGAGGTTGCCCAGGGTTATATAAATACAGTGAAAGTTAAGCGTTTCCATATACATGATCCCATATACATGCTCGCACATACATGCACATGGTCACTCCAGTAGAGTGTTCTTAGGGCTGGTGTGTCTCCTTGTGGTGAGAGCGAAGACTTACCGAAATCACCATACCGATATCGTAATCTGTGCAATCACCATCGTTAGTCACATATATATTTTTCTTAAAGCTACAATACAGATTGAATGAATGACGAATCTGCTTCCACGTTGAATGATGATTAGGCGTGTTTTTTTCGCGTAACATTATTACCTGGCATCGAAAGTGCATTTCACCCCACCCAGTTAATTTAGGTATTATGTTATTATCTAAATATAACCACAAATATTATTCACTGAGGCCAAATCTGCCGGTTACATTTCAAATATAACGATCCTTTTTTATTAGTCATAAAACTTTATTTTTTATTTTTTTGTTCAATAGTGATTTTAAGGTGCACGTTCAGGATAACGTTGTGATTTAGGGAAAAACAATCTGGACTATTAAATTATTGTTTTATATTTTATGGAAACGCGGCATTTAGAATTTTGAGTTGATCTCTTGGAAAATATTTGTGATCTCTTGTGATGATGGGAACGCACGGTCAAACTGTCGCGTGGAACTTGACGTCACCTGACATCGCGCATTGAAAACACAAAAACGGAAGTCGGAGCGGGGGACCTGTCAGATCACAGGCGAAGTCACATCAACGGGTACCGGGAAGGTAAGTCACTATTAATTTCATAATATCATAATCATTGGAAGATACTGTCAGCTACGTGCATAGAGGTTAAATTCCAAGTTAGAATGGCTAATGTTCTTTAGGGAACGTAGCCTAATAAATAACATGTAATTATGTTAAAATAAAAGAAAAAGCACAGTTACATTAACTGAGCAGAATGCTTGCATAAATCTCATGTTTCTATTATTAACCAAAAGGAGGAAACCGGATAAGTAATTTGCATGCTGCATTTTAAATTTTGCACCCAATAAGTAATTGGTATAAACATGCTTTAAAAATGCAGTCGACAATATTAGCTTTTAAATATTTCTTCGTTTTCTGTGTTGCATGTAGGGTTGCCATGTACGATGTATACTTGACTCCATAATCCCCATAAATTTCTATTCTCCCCTGTTCTTGCAAATCGCACAGTATATTATGAATGGACCTGAATTTGTGTCCTGCACGGTAGCGACACCGTACATAAAATGTCAACCTAGGCCATTAAAAGACGCGATCAGGATGGATCAGATAGATTATAGGAGGTGTGAAGTCTCCTGAATCGGGACGTAATGTGTCTTCTCCTGACATGCACTTTCTTCATTCGCTGTTTTTGTAAATGATATTACGTCTGTAGAAAATAGTGCTAACTAATCTCCCTTCGAACATGCACATTTTACTGCGCCCATACATACAACATATGCAAATGATGTCCTCAAGGTCATAATCTATGAAGAAGAAAGTCAAGGGTGGTGTGAAACTCAGTAGATTATAAGGCTAGTCCTCTGTTTTGACCCCAAGGTTTCCTAAGTTGTCTGTTGCTTTTGACAAAAGCGTTTGCTAAATTTAAAATGTTGTCCATACCAATAAGCAGGGGCGATTCTAGGTTCAGAGCTTTGGGGGTGCTGAGCACCCAGAGAGCTGCCCAGCAAGGCAAGATACACTTTACTTGTCACAATGAGACTATTCCCCTGCCTCTTTGAGTCCCCGCATCCTTAAATGTCTCCAGTTGTCCCGAGTTCTATCTGACTGTCTCCTTTGTGCATTTAAACCCCTGTTCCTCCCTGTCCTTTTCGTC
>JABFDZ020000090.1:1878889-1909709 GCA_019775955.2 Pollimyrus isidori | reverse complement strand
GTTCTATGTTAAATAAAACCCCCGTTCTTTTGGATTTTGGATTTCCCTGCTTTTTGTTCGCCTACATCGCCACCGGATTGTGACACTAATTAGTTATGTTTACATTTAATTTGTGTCACACTCTGTTTTAATGAACATGTTTGTGACATTGCACACATGCCTTTGACTGAAACTCCACATGTAGCCTCCGCTTCTTACAAAATACTGAGATTTATAGCATGTTTCGATACTCTGCCTAAAAATACCCAGATATGGTTTTTGGTCCATATCACCCAGACCTAAAAAGCAGGTAGATCAGGCATCTCAGCCACTCTCATTTTTAGTCAAACCGTAACTGAACCTCTTGACCCTGCCTGCGTGCTGCAAATACCTGCAGCCACATCATTTACTGCTTAAAAGAACAAGCAGTTTGCGTAAGCAAGCAGGTGTAGCTAATAAACTGGTCTCTGAGAGTGTAAAAATATAATAAATCTTCCAACCTCTTTTCCTAGACTGCGTTGAGGAGGGCCCAGAGCCTATCCCAATGAGCACTGGGTACATTCGGGATGAGTATCTGGATGTCTGTCACCCTGCATTTAGAGATGCCAGTTGGGCTCAGCGCACATCTTTGGACTTTGAGAGGAAATGACACTATGTAGAGGAATTCTGAGCAATACAGAGGGAACATGCAAGCTCTGCACGCACAGATTGGATGATGGATTTGAACCCTCAACCTTCAGGTAATGGGGTAGTAGTGCTGTTCAATGAACCACTGTGCAGCCAAATATGCAAAGCACAATAAAATAAATATATATGCATATTTATACTGTGTATATAGTGTTTCGTAAACAAATTCATTTGACATTATTTTAAAAATTCATAATATTTTCAAGATTTAAAATTTAATTTCCAATATGTCAAGGTTTTCAAAAACCCTGAAATAGACAGGAAATGGTCAAGAAAATACAGGCAACCACATTTTGGCGAGAGGCCAACATATGCCGCGATCTTGCAGTTTCAAACAGGTTTAAACTCTGTTTCACTGCTAAACTTAACTGCTCCATTCAGACCCACTATAACCAAAGCTGAGACCGAAAGAAAAGTCATTTTTGTGCAACGTTACTCACGCCACACATAAGGCACAGCGCAGTGCCACTGGCTGGACGGGAGCCGTTTCCGCTCCAGCGGGCATCCAGTGGAGGTCATTCCTTCTGCCCATGCTTGTCGCCTCCACTCTCAATCTCCGTCCTCACATATGACACCTCAGCGCCCTCTGGCACCTCCATGTCGTTCAGTAAGTAAACGTTCCTGTGGCCTGTGATGCCCATTTTCACCTGTGAGGGAGGAACACAGACGGGGCGAGAGGGGTTTCCCCATGGTTATCACAGCACTCAAACTCTACTTCAGTCACACTACTGCAGGAAGAGCATCACAGTTACAGTACGACGACACCAAAGACACAAGTCCTGATCTCGACCTGCAAGGATACGCAATATTAATACTGTGCTGCTGTCAGAACTGGTGCTTTACCGGATTGATTAATCAATCACAGACACAGCAAAACAAAAAAAAACAACTGGATTTGTCTAAGGTTTAAGTTTTTATTTAGGGTGCAATTCAAGTTATTTCAATAAGAAATGAAATACAAGCTTTGCCATACATCTTAGTTACACTGATTTTTTTTGGGTTCACAGTTAAGTTATTGAATGGCTCTCATTTTGAGCGATTACGGAAAAGGCAGATGTAACCAAAACAATCACTATAATACAAGATGACATCGATTCAACAATCTAAAATATTGAAAACTCTTTAACTGAAAGTTAAAAACCCAGTAGTAGTTTTATAGTATATAGTATATAAACAACTTCAATCATTTAATGCTTTAACATCTGCGCAATAAGAGTAAAATTATTTCATAACATGAAATGCAGAAAAATGCCTTTGGCAATGTAAATTAGTGCAACTATTTCATGTGGTAGTCCAGTTTTAAAAGTACCAATATCTTTTTTGATAATTCACCACTTTGTGTGAAAAAGAAATAGATAACAAAACGAAACACATATAACGGAAATTAGACAGAGTGGCTTTTACAAAGGTCTGTCACATGTATGTACTGTGCAGTGTGTCCGACACCATTCCAGCTATTTACATTGACACTCAAACACCAGTAATTCATATTAAACCACTGAGAACTGAGACATTCTGCAATTTCTGTCTGACGGCAATAATGAAAAGATACTTTAGGTTCCCTTTTATTACAAATCCTAGTCATAAATAAAGAACAATCTCCGCATCTAACAATTAGTAAATACAAAACTGAAAACCGGAAAGTGCTTGTTTCAAAAGAACTAAATTATACAGAGCATGAAACTCAAGACATAACATATTCAGCATTCAAATATCACATCTCTTGATTGTCTAAGAAATACTTAATAAAACTGTCTGAGGAGTCTAACAGAAAACAACTATTGAACAGAACAGCTTACTAACTGGTGATCACTAAACATGTTTCACTGTGGTTGTACAGAGATCTGACCTATTAAAGTCAAGTGCAAACACACTTGAAAAACACAGAGCGAAGGCTGGCTCACATGATTAAAACCCATAAACCCTGAATGTTCAGTGCATGAATAATTTGTCTTACTGCCAACTCACTACTAACAATTCAAAATTTTGAAAATTTCTGAAAACTTACAGTTGAAGGTAATGAAGAAATAAAAATGTTATACAGTCTGTAAAATAAACACATGAAAGCATTTAGCTAATGTTTAAAAGGAACATTTAACTACTTATATAATTCTGCCTGTCTTCTGACTCATTCACGCTGATATCCTTGTCATGGTCGTAGGGTAGTTATTTAAATATTCAGTAATAATCTGTATTATGTTAATGAAACATTTTTAAGTTAAACGCAAAGAGAAACTGTAGCTGTCTCTGTAAATAAACCTTACCCAGAGTAGCTGTATGTCAGTTTGAGTTCTGAGAACTGGCTGCACAGACACCTGTGTCTACATGCAGCACTAAGGCCCTGTTAAGCGCAGACACCCCATGCATGACCCTACACTCCTGTGACTCCCTCTTCGTTTTGGTGTGTGAAGAAAGCTGGACGGCTGTAGGAACTCTGCTGCTGTGTCTTAACAGTTGGGTTCGGACTCTTCCTCTAACAGCACGGTGGGGCCATTGCTTACCCTGCTGCCAAAGTCCAGACAGGACAGCCCCAAGGCGACCAAACACTGCCAAGCCTGTGGAAACAACGTCAGGGAAAAGGCATTATGCACAAATGAACTGCAGGATGGTTTGGTGGCCTACTGGATATGGGTTCCATTCCCACTCCCGGCTCTGTACGTGTGCAGTTCCTGATGCTCCCGGTGTTTGTGCCAGTTTCCTCCCATAGTATAAAAAAATGTAGTTGGTTTAAGGGGTGTCATTGTGGGGGAAGTAACCTGTATTTCTTAATTTGACAGTATTTATAAAGAGCTATGGCTAATGACAGTACGACATCTGAAATACACGGCTTGTTTAAGCGCCCAGGAACAACTCTGTTGTGAAGGGCGCTATATAAAAATAAACTGAATTGAATTTAATTGAGTTTAATCTATTTTGTACGATTTTGGGAAACTTATTTTCTCAGAATATGGTTTCCCAGTACAACATTCCCTGATGAGACACACTGACGACACAGCATCCATCACCGTCTTCATCCAAATGGGTCGAGACCCTGCGTCTTTCCTGAGCTGTGCTCTGAACCTAGATTGGTTGCACGTTTCTTGATGGTGCAACTTATGGCTGGGCGATATGGCTGAATCCTAGAGTTACGGAGTTAACTTTTTGGGGAAAGAGTTCCAGCAGACATACAGTAAGTGCTGTACAAGCATGGACATCGGTTGCTCTAGAGTGTAGAAATGACTAGGAACATCACCGTGGAAACATCTTCAGGTATGTCATTAGTTCAGTAACAATAGTAATTGTGCCAGGAAGTAAAACAGAAGATAAAGATTCATGGTACTGGAAGAACAATCACTATGTATTATCTGCACTGGCAAAATGGACGGGTTGAGAAAACAGTTATCTTCTTTGTTTCTTTTAAATAGAGCTTTTGATTCATGTCAGGTGAATGATCCACTCACCAAGTACACCACAAAGCAGAGGTAGGCAACAGAGAGGATGGAGGCCAACACGTAGAGCAGAATGCTATTTAGGGTGGTGACATACACCACTACGAAGTACATGTTGATGGCACACACCAGGAGGATGACCGTGCCTCCAGCAACCTTCCAGGCTCTGCACGGGAGACAAGATCTCAAGCATGGAAGGAAAGCTCAACTTTAGGGTTAGGGAGCAGAAGTACTCATGGGTAGGGGGTGGTGGGAGTGAAGGAGAACTCAAGCATGATGGGGCAGAAGATCACTTTTGGCCATCTTCTGTTATACTTACATTCCGTTAGCAAACTCATTCATGAGAGAAGACAGGCTGGTGAACGTCAATATTGGGATCAAAGCAAACGGGAGCTAGAAAACAGAAGAGAGAGAAAGAAACCCGCTCAAATGACTCAAAAACGAAGGAAAAGCACGTTCATCCACGCCGGAGAGGCAGTGCTCCAACCTGCATGCTCTGCAGCACGTTGAGGAAGTCGTTCATGCCCGTGAGGCGATGCACGTCCTGGAAGATGGCCACCAGCAGGGTGGGTGTGATGGCAATGGAGCGAGTCAGCAACACCCGCGCAAAACGGGACCAGCGTAGGTTCAGGAATCCCTGAGGCGGGCGCCAGATGGAAAGGAGTTAAAAAGCCGAGCCAGTGACCAATTTAGGCGCGTCCCGCTTCGGCGGTTCCCCCTTCCGCCACTGACCTCCATGACGAACTGCCCAGAATAGGTCCCGGTCATTGTGGAGCTCTGCCCTGCTGCGAGAATGCCCAGCGCCCAGATGTACAGAGCCGCCGGCCCAAAGAAGCAGCCCAGAACCACGCCCTACCAGTGCAAAAGGCACGGGGGATGTCAGTGTCACACACAATTCCACAGTGATGGGCTGTCGGACCACTGGAGACTGTCTGGTAAAACTCTGGCCCCCTGACAAATATAGTTGATGACCCCTGCTCTGAAGCCCTGGTGATTATCGCACAAGTGCCCTATAATTGTGACTATATCACGATGTGCTTGGGACAGCCCTAGGCAATGGGTAGCACCCTTTATAGAACCATTTGCTTACCCCTTTGTAGATGTCCACCTCTAGCGTGCCGTTATTTTGGGGGAAAAGGGCGGCGTGTGAGCTTCCTGTCTGGTTACATTTCTCATGCTGAAAGATGGGGGATGCAGAGATGATTGGCTTGTTACTTGCAGGAAATGGGGCAAACTGACAACTCAAGTGATGGCCTGGGCAGAGCCTCACCACGTAGAGGTTGGTACGACCATAGAAGGCCTCAGCAAAAACCGCCACCACAAAGACATTGATGAGAAAGGACACGAAGAGCGCTACTGCTGACTCTATGAAGAAGTACTTGTTGGCTTCCTTCACTTCCTTCTTGTTGGTTCTGTCAACCTGGCGAGACTGGAGGGAAAAAAAAGAAGAAAAGAAACTGAGAGAACCTGCTCTTTGGGAAGGAGCTTCCTGAGAGATTCACAGCCTCGCTGAGAAGTGGTCAAGTTACTCCACCTTGACCTGCAACTATTTCATGCTGTTCCGTGCAATCAACTGTGCTTCAGCCTTGAAGCTACTTTCCGTGACCCTACCACTGATTTTCCCTAAGCAGCACATGAACATCCCTGCAGGCCTGAGGCCTGGTACCTTAACGAGGGCAGAATGCAGATAGATGTTGTGTGGCATTATGACAGCTCCCACGATGCCCACAGCTTGCTCCAGCTGGACAGGACCACAATCCTTGCAGTAAGGCATAAACATCCCCTTCAGCAGTTCTCCTTGATTCGGTCTTACAAGCACGTACTGCGGAGACGAATTGAGCATATGGACGAACATTAAAAAAAATATAACAATCGGGTCAGTTGGCCGTTCTGGTTGTCAATTGAAAACTCAGGTACCTCATATCCAAATGTGATGGCCATAATCGTGATGAGAAATCCGAAAAAGGCCTCGAGTTTCCTCAGACCTGATGTCCAGGGAATCAAATGGGTGAGAGTCTTTTAAGATGCTGAAAAGGTACAGAGGAATCGGGGAAAAGTTTGCGGTGGTGAGGTCTCTAGATAGAAAGGCGACCTACCGTACTTGTCCAGAAAGAGGAAAACGAACGTGTCAAAGATGGTGATGAGGACGCCGGCCCACAGCGGGATCCTGTGAGGATGGAGAAGCATGGCTCGGCGTCAGGGTCTGGTGCCCGACGGCCTTGACTGCTGCTCAGTGTGGCCTGGTGGCGCCCACCTACCTGCCCGCGGAGAGGAGGTTGAATGCGATGGCACAGCCGATGACCTCCTGCATGTCCGAACCGATGATAGCCAGCTCAACCATGAGCCACAGGATTATACGAGGAATCTGAGGTTGACAGAAAAACTACTGAATCGGAACCGAGGTTTATTCACTGAGCACAAACGCGCACAAGGAATCCTACTTGGTACAAATGATGCAGATGTAAGGATTGACCGACATGGCTAAACAGAGAAAAATACAGTAAATAAAATAAATATATAGCATATAAAGTCCTAAAAATGTGATATTTATATACAAAAGAAAATTAAAATTATTATAATTATATGAAAGTATGTGAACTCACTAGAGGGTAAAAGCTATAAGACGACAAGTCAGAGTAACTTCAAGAACGATGTAATGTAAGGTCAAGATGCCAGTGTGAAAATCTGAGACGCATCAGAAGCAAAGAGATTTGCAGGTAACTGTACTCTATTGTTTTACTTGCATGCATGAATGAGAAAGATGCATATATTCAACCATAAAGGCGTAAGACAGAAGGAAACTCGACATAAATAAAAAGTAGACCAAGTCTCCAGTGCAGCACAGCTGAAAAGATACTAAAAAAACAAACAGCAATCACAGCACTGTGTACTACCGGACTTTTTTTGTTTTTAGACCACCTTTTGCAGCCCAGTCTGTGTGCAGACGTCAAGCCGGCGGCGCAGTGGGGACTTACGGTGGGATACTGCCTGTTGCAGACCTCCGCCAGGTGCATGCCGGTGACAACCCCCAGCCGAGCCGCGAGCCTCTGCAGCAGGAGACCGATGATGGTGGCGCCCAGCAGAACCCAAAGTAGCTAGCGGTAACCATCGCACAGACATAGGTGTAACTGGTACGTTAATAAATGCAGGCGGTACAAAGATGGAGGAAAGACAGAATACCTTAAATCCAGCTTTGGCACCAGACTGCAAGTCAGATTCGATGTTTCCTGGGTCCAGGTATGCAATGCTCATCAGGAAGCCAGGTCCAGTGAAAGCCCACAGCTTCCGAAAACTGAAGCCCATCTAAGGGTTTTGAAGGATCCGTTGCATTGGCATTGAGAGAAGCATTCATCATCAGCTGTATTCACTGATAATAACTAAATGATTATAGCAAACAGGATCTTTATCTGAAAAGCTGCTAGACAGGTGTAAATGGTTCTTCATAGTACCTGACCACCATCTTCAGGAACAGGGATCTTCTCCTCAAAGTACGTTGAGAAGGCATCATCGTCTGTCGCTGGTCCGATGGAGCTGTAGACCGAGTTTTGAACAGCTCTGTTTTCTTGCGCCTCCTCTGCACCATGGAGAGGTGAAGGGGACAATAAAATAAACAATTAGCTATTCAACAACAGCTATTCCTCACATTAAGAATGATGGAGTGACCATCGACATGACAAAGTGAGGCTAATAAGTAGTGGATTCCAATTGGAAAGCTAAGTTTACAAACCCTTTAAATAATGCCCCCATGTTCCAACTGAAAAGCTTAATCGGTGTCGGCTGTTAATCGCAAAGACCACCAGCCTGAAATTAACCACCTGAGCCACCCAGTTACTCACTGAGCCTGCAGCGTTCGCCCATCCTGAGCTCTGGTGCAGGCCACTCGCTCTGGCAGGCGAGCACGGCTATGTGTTGACCTCCACCGATCTCCACCTCCCTCTCAGCTATCCCTCTGCTCGTCTCATGCTTTCTGCCTCCAGCCTCAGCCACCCGGGCAGCTCTATATTTAAGGCCAGCTTAGCCACAAGCAGAGGTGCCACCCACTTCCTGTTTCAACAGCCCACCGTGTGCTGAACTCTGCCTGTCTGCACTCTCACACATTCCTGCATCAGAACCTTTGACCCCTTTCTTTTAAAATTAAATCAAGACCAGTTTACTCTGCAATATATAAAAAAAAATGTATCGAAGCCTCATACAGAATTATTTATATTTATGTCCTTTGGTTATATGTAGCATATGCAGTAAATTAAACTCTCTCTTTCAGGAAGTGGCGTATTTCGTCGGGTAATGAAACATACTGCATGTGATCACATGTTACCATAATTATACTGGATGCTACATGTGTTTATAAAGTATTGTCTATACAAAACAGCCTTGTGTCAAAGGAACTGCACAGCACAACTTATCATATCCAATTAAAAATGACATAGAAATATAGAAATTTTGCTTTACTTATTTTTCATATTTCAATGAAATCCAATACTAAATTTCCATGATGCTAACAGCATTATTCAATTAAAATGTCTTTTGCTTTGAATGTCTTTCCCAGTCCTTATCAACAAGTCAACATGATTGTGTCTTGAACGATACTGAACACTGAAGTCTTTTACCTTCTAGGAGATCCGGCTCCTGGTGTGTATTCATGAAGACAGAGGACAAACGGGCCGATACTCAAGGGGACGAAGGCTTCACCAAAGGAAAACAAACAACAATCAGGGTGCAGAAAACAGAAATGCATACATATCTCCAAATATAGCATTTTAATTGGAGCTGTGTGTGTGTGAGGGGGGGGTTCTATGCTCAGTAGTAAAGCCAAGACATAAAGGTGAAAGGTTGGAGAATATTGATGACACACAAGTTTTTTTAAGGCAAAACAAAAACATGGTGTAACACAGCAGATGCAAAAATCTGCACCATCATTATGATGTGGCAAAAATCGGAAGAACGTGGTACCATCGAGAGAACATTTACAAAACAAAAACTAGTGAATTCAGAAAAAGGGAATCTGTGGATAGCAGAGTCAACTTTGTGGTTAGAAAGCCTTGGTTCCTTTACTGGAAAATTTCACTTCTTTGAATGCAGCAAACCAAGAGACTTTCACATCGCATTCAGTTCATTAATGTGTGAAAGTAACATTTTAGTGAAGCAGCCACCATGACCAATTAAAAAAAACCCACATACTTTAAAAGGAGAGACATAAATGAATTACTGAGACACATATAGTCACATTTTTCAGGGATAGAATAAGCTTTCACTGACTTTGCAGATGCTTCATGACTAGGTAACGTGCTGCTGTCATTAAAGCGAACTCTGAATCATCTCTGATGTTATAGGCCTAGCCAAGAAGAATTCAGCAACTACCCCACAATCTGCTGTATTTCACTGTATTACTGTAGTTAAACCGTTATATCTATACATTCATCTTCTAACCCAAAGGTGCCCAATCTTATCCACAAAGGGCCGGTGTGTATGCGGGTTTTCACTGCAACTCCCTAATTAGATTACTGATTAGAGGACTGACTGGCTGAAGAGTCCTCACACCTGGGTTTGAACAGCTGACCTAAAGGTTATTCCAAAAACCTGCGTACACACCGGCCCTTTGCGGATAAGATTGGCCACCCCTGTTCTAACCAGTCTTCTTGAATGGGGTTGTGGGGCAACTGCTACGGTACCACATACGTAACTAGCGAAAAGTAAATAAGAGGCACTTTCCCATTTAGGTTCTTGGGCTGCCTCACCGCATAACAGGAACCATGACCTTTATGCCAAATAAGCATGGGAGAACCAAAAAGCTTGCAGGTTAAACTTCACATGCAATTTCTCATGGAACTACACTGCCACCCCAAAACAAAGGAAGATGAACAGATCATTTTGTTAGTTCTGGCTAAATATTGGGAGGATCGGTCCAAAAACACAGGACAGATTCCCTCCCATATTGGTTTAAATCAGGACACAGCATTTTATTCATATTTTATTTATAGAGCCTGAAACATGTTAATAGTTCTTTATTCAATCTGGCCAGATCGATTTTTCATTTTCCACTGAATAAAAATGCTGTAACATTGTTTCACTAATAAGCACTGACAACTTTCACTGCCAGCACCAGCATTGCTAGCATTACAAAAATACATCAGCTAACAAATCTGAAAAAGCCAGCAAAATGTATTCAAAAATGTATTTAATTTAATTGAAAAGGGAAAATAAAAACCATCCGTTTAATTTTTGCTCCACTACTTCTATCTCTTTTCTCACTAAAAGCCCCACCCAGTTATTCACAGTCCAGTGAAAAGTACATACTCCAGATAAGATACTAAAAAATGGGTTCTGTAACTACCTCAGAGGAACTCCAGCCGGGCTGACTTCATGAGGGGGGAATGTGACAGAAGTTCCCGATTCCTGTAAAAGGTTCTGGTTCCTAAAAAAATAGTTCTTGTGGTGGGTCAGCATCTACTATTACTGTATCAGAGGGTCTTACTGATTATGCCAGCCTCAAGGTCATACTAAAGGTACTTTTGCGGACTTACGTTCAAGGCTCCATCATTCAGTACCTTTGCAATACACTTTCAACACATTAACATAAAACATCTGTTTTGCTCTCCTGCTCTTCACTTCCCCCCTTTTTCTGTGGTCTCTGTGATCCGTGGCCTTCAGAGCATGATACTAGCTGATTGTCATGGGAAGTGCTGTCTCACGAGACCCTATTTTGACATCACGCACCACATGACTTTGTCAGCAAGATTTTAAACCACTGCCGACTTTTGGCAACAGAATTCATGAAAGATTCCCACCAACACAAACACGCTTCATTGTAACATTATCATTCCTTTAGGTGATTAATGTATTATACTGTATTCAATAAAGACAAGTATCCAAGACAAAACCAACTAATTTATGTTTCTCACTAAGCAGCAATGATTATGAATTTGATAACATACACTACCGGTCAAAAGTTTTTCCGTTTATTTTTTTTTTATTGAAAATTATGCAGTTTAACGTCTCATTTCACTCTGAAATGAAAGTGTAGTACAAATAAGCAAATGGAGTTTAAAAAGATATCATAGAATCAACTTTTAGACCAAAATGTATAAAACCTTTCACTTATCAAAATAGCCACCTTTGGCAGATATAACAGCTGAACACACATGTGGCATTCTTTCTGCAATAGAAATCAAAGATTGCTGCAGAATGCTGTGGCAGCTGTTTTGGTTCAGGGTGCCTCTCACTATACAAGTCACCAACCCTAGATCTAGCAAAACCGCCCCAGGCCGTCACGCGTCCTCCGCCATGTTTGACAGATGTCAAACATGTCTTATTCTGACGTCTCAGCGATGGATTTCTTCATGCAACTCGTCCTGTCAAACCTGCAGCTAAAAGTCTTCTCTTCACAGTGGAAAATGAGACTTGCTTACTATGACCACTATTAAGCTGTGCTTGAAGCTGTGGTCCTGTGAGCCGCCTATCACACAAGCTGTTAACTCTCAGAAACAGTTGTGGCTTTAGGTCTGCCAGACCTCTTCCTGTAGTTTGCCCCAGTTTCTCAGTGCCTTTTGATCATGAAGGAAACTGTACTCACTGACACCTTGACTTTATTTGCAGTTTCTCTGTAGGAAAGACCTGCATTTTTAAGTCTTATGACGGTCCGTCTCTCATCCATTGTTAATTGATTTTTTTCACCATTTTTGTAGCAACACACTACTTTCTCCAGGTACAATACTGTTCAACTGATGCTCAAGAGGATATGATACCACAGTGCGTTACAGGGGCTGTAAGTAATCCTGAAAAGTTGGTTTCAAGCTTTCAAGGCTTGATCAACCTCCATTGCTACAGAACAGCTTTAAATTGTTAACCTATTTTGTGTTCCCTGAAAAAGTCCTTTTTGTATAATTCTGAAATTTACATTATTTTTCAGTTTCGGGCAACCTTACCTTGTTTTTAACCTCTGGAAGTTCACCACTTACCTTTGTACCATTTCAAACTAGTCATTGGACCGACTTGAATTGTAATAAATAACTGGCAAAATTGGGGTGTTCTAAAACTTTTGACCGGTAGTGTACTTGATGATGATACATTTTTTTGCATAAACAGTATTGTATATATTTAATACATTCTATAAGAAAAAAATAAAACAAAGCTTCCATGTTTCCCAACTGCAATTGCCATTGGAAAGAGATTATTAATATTATTTGTGCTTTCAGAAATACAAATGCTAAATTGTGACAGAGGCCACAACTAAGGCTGTTTTCCAACTTGCCAGAGTGGACATCACATTGCAGCCACATGCCACTACACACTTGTGGACTCCACAAAGATATGCAGAGGATTGTGGGAAATTATGATTATGTAGGCTACAGCCTGTAGCTTGGGACAAGGCCATGAAACCAATGCACTGGCTATCCATTCATTTGAGGTGAATCAAAGCAAACTGACAAACAACCAAACCTATTAGGTGTCAAAAAAGAAGCAGCTCATCTCCTCAGTGTAATCCACATCAATAAGCCATTACATGCATTTGAAAGCTAGTGTGTCATTTATTTCACCTCAGTATCAATGTACGTACTTATTTTTGGAATGCAGATGTTTTGAATCAGCATCATATGACCCTGGAGGGACACAAATATTTTTCGCACATATCTGTTCCTCAACATTTCACCAGAGTTTCAAAAAGCATTAAATGTGAAACAGCATTGTCTGTTTTGGTAGTTAATAAACACTTATGACTTACGAATTATTGTAAAAATGAGAGTCTGTTTATTGCTACCTTTTAATGGTACCAATCCTTATAGAGAATCATATTATTAAAGTACTCTTAGATACCACTTAATGGTACTGCCCCGATGCTGTCCTTGTTCAAGAGGAAGTTTGTTGGGTTATTTTGACTATGTCCCACTCATTTGGTACTGCCCTGTAGAGCAAATTTCCTGAAGTGTTTATAAAATAATCCAAACTAACTTCTAAATGTGCATAAAAGCAACAAGCATAATGCTTTTCACAGCGTTAAACACAAACTGCACTTGTTTGTTCTTTGAAACTATATCATAATTTTAATAATAGCCACACATAGAACATAATCCGCAAGACTCAGCTCTAGACACACCACACAGATTATATACTAACCACTAGTTAATTGCTCACATTTTGAATAAGTGTATGGTAGCAACCAACAGACTGCTACCTGCACACCAGACAAATAAAACCAGTTTAGGCCTCTACAAACAACATTCATCTGTATTTGGCTGGTACTAATTTCCTATGAATTTCAGGTAAGGTCCTGTTGTAAAAAAACATGCTTTTCCTAAAGAAGTTTAAATGCAACGGTCATTGCTTCTTACCTTTTATACTTACTATTACAGTGAAAGCATAAAGTTAACAGCATTAATCTGTTAGTCCAAAAATGTGCAGAAAAAAAATTAAACAGAAGGAATAACAAAACTGGAGACTCGCAAAAGCAGCATGTAGTTTTTAAACTCTCCCCGCCTTCCTCGCCTCCTAATCTCCAAGTAGCGGTACACTTCATCCCCGCCTATCTACTTTGCCAGCCTAACTGAACAAAACCCTCTGACACACCCAGATGCAAGTCACAAAAAAGAAAAAGACTTGCAATCTAGAGATGAAGCATATAGTTTAATCTGAGTCTGAGATGTCCTTGCCCTCTACATAAAATGGCTGATTTACAATATAAAAATGTATACAGTACTTAATTGGAAGGAAAATAATTGTTACATATGCACAGTTACCGCCAAATGTCTATAGCCGTATTCCAAGCAAGGATCTAAAAAACAAGTTACCTTAACACTTTATTTAGACATTCATGGAACATTCAGTATAATTTGAGGTATCATGACATTTCAGCAGGATGGGGGATGGAGTGTGATGACAGTGGAACTTTCAAGTAATTCAAATAAATTAATGTATTAGTAGACGGACGGACGGACGGACGGACTGACAGACAGATAGATAGACAGACAGACAATCCCAAAGGAAATTGCAGAATACTGTATTGCATAGTAGGAAACCAAACCTATTTCATAATGCGAACCGGACAAAGTTACGAAAAAATGGACACTGGGACTTCAACTGATCAAAGTTCTTGTAGCAATACTGACTTCTACAATTTATGACTCATAATGAAAAATATTCAAAGCATGTCAGTTAGATTTGTACATGGTCAAAACGACAGCAGAAGCACACAATCATCCAAACTGAACAAAACGTATTTTTTTAATGTATATCAAGATAACTCCTTAACTAACTCCTTAATGTCGGGCCATCGACGGCGCGGTGAGGGGGATGGCCCTGGAAGGGAAGCCTTTCCGTCGACAAAATATATCTGGGGGAGAGGTGACATTTTGTCCGTGGGGCCAAAGCTTCTTGCTACGCCACCTCCTCAAAGTAACATACCCCAGTAAATTAATCGAGGTATACCTACACTGAATATGTGTCCGTATGTCTGTGCGTGCCCGTGTGAGCCCGTGTGTGTGTGTGTCCTGACGGTTCTGGCATCCCGACTAGCGCTGTTCCCTGCCTTGACTCCGTAGCTTCCGGGACTGTCTCCGGACCCCGGCAACCTTGCACAGGACAAGCGGGTACGGAAAATGGTTGGATGCATCACTACCCTGGACATAGCGGCGATCACCACCTGCCGGACTTCAGACCGCAACTGGACCGTACAACAATTATATCCGGATCACGCAGTCCCCCCTGGAAAAAAATAGTTCGGGGCCCCTGGCTTCGAGGCGCGACGACACTTATGAAATGCTATTTATAACTTAACTACCAACATAACAAAAAATCTGTGAAAAACAGCCAATTTATTAAAGTCTAATAGTATATAAAATACCAAACGTCAAAGATCAACGCTGTCAATCGGCGAATCTGACGACATCGCGCTCCTGGGACACAGGAGCGAGTGACAGAAGAATCGGTGGACCGTTTAGTGCGTAACATTAACAGCAGAGTGCACTTTTTATTTTATTCTACGAGCGTTAATCACACCGAAACAGTGTTTGCATTCTAACTGAATAATCAACCTCTGATTTGACGGACATAGTTTAACCACCTAATGGTTTGATCAGTCATACGAGAATGCGACTAACCACGAGGAGCCAAAGTTTGATTGGCGCCGCTTACTGTATACTCTAACTCGGATGTATGGAAATTTTATAAACGGAAATACTGTTCACAGAATGCAATATTGAATCAAGGTCTTACCTCCACAGCTTTATTTTCTGTACATAAATGCGCGACAACTTAATTTATATGTTAAATAAAATGTTAAATACATAAATAGAAAGACAGGACATCAGTACACGAACTACAACACAATCATACAATGTCAGACATTGTATTCGGAAAACACACCCACTTTCTGCGTATTGGCTACAAGGTTTACAGATTTCCCATCATTGGCTATTGTCTTATGTCAGTCATGTACAAAACCGGAAGCTGCAAAATGCCGGCGAAATGGCGTCTTTGGAAACAAGTGTAGATTCCGACAAATGCCACCTACTGGTAGTGCAATCGTGACAGCGGCTTCCTTACCATTTACAACAAACAAAAAAACACTTAAGGCTACTTAAATAAACACTGAAGTTATAGTTACAGCGCACTAAATGGAATGATATAAAATGTTTATAAATATATCCTATACATTTAATTTATTTTTGATAAATTTATAGGAGATATTTCAAAATATTTTGCCTGGACAATATTTGTACAAGGCCACCATACATTTTCAGTTCAATAAAGTTTCGAAAGAAACATATTTCTCTACAAATGTACACTGCCTTCGCCTTGTTTGCAAGATAAACAAAGACATTTAAAATACATTAATGTGCAAAAGTCTTAGGCAATATAACAAAATGCTTAAAGCTGTTTATTTTAGTATGTGTATTTGCTCATAAAAACACTTAATGTAATATTAGAATCTATGTAAATTAACAGGAACACAATAAAACTAACAATTCGTTTTTCTCTTCTCTAAAAAGCTACTGATACCTTGTAGGATGGCCAGAAGGTCGTTGCTTCAGTTCCCAAAACTCTCTTGACGGCACCCCATCCATTTCGTATATTCAATTATACGAAATTCCAGGTAAATTAATTAATCTAATTAATTAGTTACATAATTTGACAAGGTATTGATTAATCAAACATGGTGCGTTGAATCGAAAAAGACATGGTGTATTAGATGATTACTGGAAATACTGAGGTGAGGAGTACTTTGACAGGCATAGCTTTACACCAACGTAAAGATCATTTAAACATAATTTGTGAGTGCACAGCACTGTATAGCTTAATTATAAATGACTGCATGTACATACAAAAATCATTCCAACATATTCCAATTTATTAACCATATCAGGGTTGTACCTTTATCTTATCCTTTGGACAGAATAGTAGTTGTTTTGCGAACACTGTTTAGGAAACTGATGGGTCAGATATAATGAGTGGATGGCACAGCAAAGCATATTTACAGAAAAAGATAAGTGCTATATCAGTGATAGTCATATATTTTTATTTGAATAACATGTGTTATATTCAGATATATCCAATAACAAAATCAGCAATCATTACATATTCTGTGCATTCCAATATTTCATAACTTTCACTAATGTAAACCTAGAATAATCGTAATACTTAAAAGTACAGTGATACCTCGGTTCTCAAACTCACTAGAACTCCAATTTCTTGAAAGTCAAACAAACCAGTTTCACCTGTAGAACTCAATCTGAATATCAGAAGTCGAACTGTGAATGCTGATAATGATAAACTGTATGCGCCAGGAAATGAGTCATACTAAAATCCATTTCTTACTTGAATGCCTTCTTCACAGACTGGACGATTAACCAAATAAAGCAGCGCAACATTACAGTAACTAACAATAAATAAACCACTAACTTACATCTATGTCATTTATTTAAACTTTATTTTACCAGGAAAATTAACTGAAAACCAATTCTCATTGCTTTACGTGATATTCAGGAGAAATCTTCCTTTTTCTTGTTCCAGAGGCAAAATTAAGTCTGGACATGTCTGCTTTCATTTCACTATTGCTATTTATCACCAACAAATGTTCTAGTGTACAACTCTTGGCTTGCATATCCTCCCAAAAATGGATTTCTTCAGTAAGCACTTTCCATTTAAACCTATCACCTCTCATGAAAATGTCTTTCCTTTTTTCTTCAGTTTTAGTTTGGTCACATGCCACCTCAAAGTATGCGGCACCTTCTATATGCCATTACTCCAAACACAATTTTCTTCAGTACTTCTCTAGTTGTTAATTTCCCCATTTTCATTTATTTAGAGACCTTGAAACACACAATCATGGATCCAAGGAGTAAAATGTATGTCTACTAATCATATCCCCTCTGGACTTTCCACTGCTACATACAGTGCCTTAATACCTCACCTTTACTCATGCAGTAGACTTTGGCCTGCCTATTGCTTCCATCCATGACACATAGTCTCTTGCCTTTGGCATCATTTCCTCACTGATCTCCTGTTTCTTGACCCATAATCACAGTGCCTGTTGAAGCGTGACTGTCAGAGCTGCTCCAGGACAGTGTGTCATCCTCACATTGTGTCTGCAGTTCATTCTCATACCATTCTATGTCTTTTAACTCTGTCTTTTCACTAAGTGAAACATTCTCCACCACCTGCAAACCACTGGCTCCATCTGCAGGGACGGGTTCTTTATTCTGATCTCCTGATATACTAGTTGATCCATTTTCCACCAAATCTAAATCCTCTTTTGATCCATTTTTTTTCTCACTGCACTTGTCTACTTCCTGGCGGCTACCCAGGTCAAACAATGTCCCGTTAATTTCTGCTTCCTTCCTCATATTTTCTTGATTGTTCCATGTTTCACCAGCTTCTTCTTCTTCATTCTCAGAGTCCGGGGCTGTATGTCTACGGATTCGACTGACAGCATCCCAGAGGGAACAAGGTAAAGAATGACCCCCTGAAGACTGAGGAGATGCAGCAACTTTTCTCTCTGAATTTGGAGAGATGGTAATTGGATGACAGAGGGGAGGAGGCAGGGAGATACAGTCTGTATCTGTGGTACCTAAGCTAAGGGAAGGAAAACATGAGAGTGATTCAAGGTTGATGTAGGGGGAAATGTGTGACAGGGAAGGAGAGAGAGAGTAGGATACAGAAGACAGACTTGAGACAGAGTGAAATTTAGGTGGTGAGAAAGAAATGTTCTCTGTATAAGGAGACCCTTCCTGTTCGGTATGAGGAATGGGTAATGATTCTTCGCTGCAAATTTTGTCAGTCACAACGGTGTCTTGTTTTTCAGCATGATAAATAACTGTATACTTTTCAGAACCATGTGGCATTGAGTGCCCAATGTCATTTAACCCTTTTTCTTTGCTGATTCTCAGATTATGTCCCAAAGCAGTAGCTGTATCCAAATCTGATAAAAACTGGTCATCAAAGATATTATCAGTTCCTTCAAAATTGTCACTTGGGTACAGAGAGCTGGAACATGCCCGAGGAGGGGATGGAACAGGCTGTATGCAAACAGATGCATTTGACAAGCCAACTAGCCCAGGTTGGCTGAAAGCTTCATTAGTATGAGGAGATAGAGGTTCTTCACGGTGGATAGTTTCATGTCTATAGACATCACAGTTTTCAAATTGACTAACACTTATATCCTTCTCAGACAGATTTTGCATTGTTTGTTTCGAGGTCATTGCTTCCAGATCAAGACTTTTCCCTAGATCTGTCAAAAACTGATCATTTGAAATAGACAGAGTATCTACCCAGCTATTGAGTTGTTCAAGATCTTTTGTTGTACGTGTTTCCGGCTCAGTAGGAAGAAAATCTACAGATAATCTTTGAGTTTTACCATGTGTTAATACATCTGTCTGATCTCTGTTTGTTGACTTGTCATTGGACCTGTGGACAGTACCCCCCAGAATTCTTAAAGGCCTCTCCACCAGTCTCTCATTTTCAAAAGCTGCTAGAGAGAGCAAGCTGCTCTTCTTCACATCTTCCATATCAGCATCTCCATTACTCTGAGGCAATTCAGAAATGCGCTTTTGATCAGGTTTACTTTTTGATTCTTCTAGAGGTATCTCTGGTGATACATCTGTTCCACATTGCATAATGATATTTCGATGTGAAATATCCAAGTCATGTTGAGAAATAGCACTGCTTGGACCTCTACAGACCTCGTAATTCCCACCCTGAGGTGGGTATATGTACTGTACTTGTTCTTTTTTTGGAGGAGGAATAAATTCCGCTCTGACAACAACACAGGTAGCATCTATAACCAGAATGCTATCGCCCCTGTTGGATGCAGTACCTTCCGTTTCTTTAGCCATGTGTTTATTGATGAAACGACTATTGTCTCTTTGGTCCACTTCACTTTTTTGTTCCAAATTACTTTTAATGTTCTGAATTGAAGATATATTTCTGGGTCTGGTCATATGACTTGGCACTTTCCATAAAGGAAACTTACTAGAGGTTGCACTACAGGGTTGCAGTGTTTTCTTTTTCATTACAGGAGGCACATGAATCTTAGAGCACATCACCATAGTCTCATCCCTGTCTGTTGGATTTTTCGTTTTGCCTGTGATGTTTTTTGGTCTTCCTTGAACAACCCTGACCAGGTCTTCTCTGTATGAAGTTACCTGCTTGTTCTGCAGCCTGGATGGAATAGAGTACTGCCTGGAGCCACAGCCCACATTCAGGTGAGAAGTCTGACCTGCAGTACAAGTAGGAGGGTTTTTTGGCTGTTTAGATTGTGCCACATCAGAATGAACCTCTGCCTGGGAACCACCGATGCTCCCTATCCATGCTCTCTTAGATATGTGTGTCCTGACATCTTCTTTGTGAGCAAGTTGTGCATCACTCAACCGTTGCAAAGACGACTGTAAGTGTTCTTTAGGGGAAGCAGACAACCTGGCTACACCCTGAACCATCATCTCTGAACGTCTAGAAGGAACCAGCTGAGCGAAACCTTCTGGAGGCAACTGTGAAGCAGCCATGGGTTCTTTCAATGCTCTGCTGCCAACTTGTCCCTGACTGCTGTCAATATCCACCCACTTTGTTCTCTTCCACTTGTCATAAGCTTCCCTCTCTTTTCGTAAATCTCCATAAAATTCTTGTCTTCTGGAGCCGGGGACTGTGGGATACTTGTAGGCACTTTCTTGATGCTTGATCATATGAGGGGCATGGTAGGGTGGTGGTGGAATGTACCGCGGAGGTTGATTAAAATGTCTTTGCTGTAAACATGGATTGTTTTCCTTTCTATCCTGCCTCCAGTATTTTCCAGGAATTGGTGGCTGAGGCAAAGTATGGGGCACCATGAGTTGTCCATGATATCTCTGTTCCCATCCTCTAATGTGATTATATTGTTCAAACGAATGGAATATTCTTTGAGCATCATTGCTCCTAGGTCTGCTTATTCCATCTGGGATCTTCACCCAATCCTGAACTCCCTGGGCACCGTATGTATCCATGTGTTTCTTTCTGGGTGGTGATTGGCTGTATCGGGCTACCCAGGCCTCCATCTCATGGTGGCTGCCATAGCTCTGGTTTGCCTTTACATCTCTCTTGTGGTTAGGAGGGGTCTTTTGTTCCCACCTCTTCCTCCACTCTTCAATTTGCCTCCCACTTTCACGGATTTGCTGTTTCCGTGCTCTCCCTATCTCAGTTTTCCTCCACTCCATTCCCTGTTTCCGATACTCACTGTAATGTTTGGAGTGAGATTCATCGTTCAGAGCACCCGGGGTATAGGACACCGGCTGGTCGGTCCAGTGGGTGTAATCCTGCAAAAGTCCCCCCATGCTGGAGTTTGCAGCTGTCCACTTGTCACTTTCATGGCTGAAATTTTGTGTGCATGTCTGCTGCTGGTAGGCTGGTGCATGCCGGAAATCTGATGTATATAGTTTGTCTTGGTACCTGGGGAAAAACATATAACAGCGCTTTTTTATATTACTCTGTATTCCGCTAATAGTGTACTACCATCCTGCAGTGAACTGTAATTTTTAGCTGCAAGACGTCTATCGATCCTAGGAGTCCTGTCTTGATTCAGATGATGTCATTTAAATAACTCATCAGAAAATCTTTCAATCTGGGATCTAAGTCATACTGGTCTGCCACTATGATTTCATAGCTCTACCCATGTTAGATATAGAAATGTTTTTGAATGTATTATTTTGGTATTGCCAAAATACCCATCAATCTATCCAAAAATGTTTTATAAATTAACATAATTACATATTCAGATAATTTTGTTGGTTTTATTTTAATTGGTCAAAATTGAGATACTGCATTCTGTAATTATGATTCCGAAAGGACTTACATATGTGGGACATGTTGTCTTGGAAGAGTCCAAAATTTGTTATATGGGGGTGGCTGCCTTTTGCTTCTTGTGAACTCCATCATAGTAATCAGGCAGCCAAGGACCTTGCTAGGAAACATACATCTCTTGAAAATTTACAGCTTGAAAATACTTAGGAGTTCCTGTTGTATTAGTATTAATTTAAATGTTATTTCTGCATTGAATACCTTAATGTGAACTAAAACATTAAATTATTGTTGGCTAAGAAAACATTAACTTAATTCAAATCATACGGTATATTGTCAAAATAAAGCCATAACGTACTAATGGTGCTCAAAATAAATTTCTTGTGATTAAAACTTTAACCAATGTTACTTTCAATTCAATGTCAAACTCAGTCATATAACCTAAAGCTCCGTGTCACAAATTGACAATTATTCTGTTTGTTACAACTGCATACAATCACGCCGAGTCATTGGTTTCAAATTTGCACAATTTTTTTTTGGTAAAACAAAAAATGAAATAGTCCATACCTCAAGGCAGGATGAATGTGTCTCTGTCAATGCTGGGGAGGGAATGGTGCTGCCCAACACCACTGAGCAGCAGTCTCTTATTAAAAGTCTCATTTTCTGCCCCCTGCCTCCTCCCCATCCATCACAGCTAGGAGCCTCCCTGTTAAATGCTAAAGTTCCTACTAAAACACATTTTTAATTAAGTCCAAACAGAACGTCAACCAACTGAAGTCTTCTCCCTAGTACCTCCTGGCTTGACTAACAAAGCATTCACCTCCCACTCTTAAAAAACATGCAAAGTTTGACTCTAACAAGTGTTACATTCATTCATCCGTCCACTCATACACATAATATCTTTATTACTCTTCTGGAGACATAAATGCATGATATGGTTAGTTTATTTGGCAAAAGGCCACAAATCAATAAAAAAAGAGACGTCATGGTTTAAGGGTAGAGGTGAAACCCAGGAAAAATGTCTTCTACCAACTAGATACTTAAGAGGCATCTATGTTGGTCCACATCCCACAGAGCTACATAGAATATGTCAGTTCAGTGTTATGTTTGTTTCTGCTAATTAAAGAGAATTCTGCTGAAAAAAGTGCCTTTTCCCATTTAACAGATAATCAAGAACTGGAACCGCAAAAAAAAAAAAACCTATAACTGTTGACAATGTAAAATGATTGTGGTGAGAGGGGCCGATCGAGACAGACAGAAGAGATAGGCATCTGTTTTGTCGGGTGAGCACAAGCACAGCTAGGGGGCAACAATTTCTTTTTCTTCAAAACTCTCCAGCGGAACAAACAGGCTTTTCACACCGAACAGCAACTCTGCACATCAGCAAAAGCCAGGATTGGAGAATAAGGGGCGGCGGAAGGCAAAAAAAAAAACTGTTAGTGCGAACAAAACATTTTTCAGATCGATAAAATTGCAATGTGGTCATTTCTTTCTTTATTTCTATATAATTTGTAGTTCAATTTGTACAGAAAAAAGTTTTAAAGACTTAAAGACCACTTATGAGTGCTGTAGCATGAATATATCACTTCTGAAAAATACAAAATCAATAAAAAGTTTTAATTATCTAAATATGTTGTTAAAAGTCCACTATATATGGAAGACTTTAAACAGCAATTACAAATATCATAAAGATTTTACAGGTTGCATTCTGGTATTTTAGGACTATTGCTTCTAGACCACCGAGGGCTGCTGACAATTAAGTGTGACACACACGGTGTTTCATGTTGTACTGCCTTTGTACCACATCATCACCATGACTTCATAGTTTATTTCCATCCTTTCTCAGGGTGGCACAGTAGATGCTTATATTCTGTGCTGCGTCACTATACACCAGCTGGCAGTCAAACCTCTGTGGCAGAATGTTGTCAAAGAAGTCAGGGGTGCCGTGCTCCCTGCGCATCTTAGATGAAAGGTACAAGGCTGCCCCCCCATCGCACAGATGAGTCAGTGTGTCCAGTAGTAAAGTATAGGTTTCTGATAAGTACACGATGTCAGCACCCAGAACGAGATCCCAATCTGTGGAAAACTGACGATGATCCAATCCCCAGGACAGAGGAATTACTGTGGGGGTGACAGAGGACCACCCACACTGGGGCATGTTTGCGGACACATTGCTTTCCAGTTGAGGAATGGCATGAGGAAGATCAGTCAAAGTCACGGATGCTCCTGCAATTACAGTACAGACACTGTCAAAATTAAGCAGTGATGCAAAATGAACATTTTCAAAATTAAACATTATTGCATTTGCTTATTTGCTTAATGGGTCACAATCAAGAAAACATTAAAATTAAATTCCCCACACATTTTTGTTTTATCCCAGTTCTCAGCACACCTGTAAGGTATTCAGATATTCAGAGCTCCTGATTGCTTGGGTTAGGTGTTCTGGGAGCTGGGATAAAACAAAAATTGATATCCGTCCAGTGTGCCCTGAGGACTGGTTTGGAAAACGCTGATCTAACGTACCCAAGCGTGCTGCCAAGATGCCCACAATACCAGTTCCAGCTCCCAGCTCAATTACTCTCTTTCCCTTCAAGTCAAGCATTTTTTCTTCCAAGTAGCGACAGAGACATAGTGCCTGTCAGGAACAAAAATACACTTAGTAGAAGTCATTCTAGAGTTTTAATAATCGACAGTATTACATTTTTAACTGATGCAACCGTGAACTCACAGCGTCCCACACCGGCGCGGCCACGCCGAGATTAGCGCCGAACAGCTGTCTTATCTTTAACTCCTGTTTTCCGAACATGTAAGAACAATCCTCGGAGAAAGTTTCAGCAAACAATCCGTCACAAACGGGAAACATATAGCCTTCCTGATCTTCCGTGAGGTTCATTGTAATGTTATAACGGAGAGGCCAGTGGGTAAATGTCCTCACGTGTCACAGTGTTTTTACTTAGCTTGCAACCACTTGAAGCTAATATGTTAATACTTGATCACGAAGTTCTGTCATCCGTCATTTACTATGAGTACGGGTTATGTTCGCATGACATACATTTTTATCGCTGAAATGGCATTTCGCTCGTTATAAAGGGCCAGATCACCTTAAAATTTCGATCACGACATACACACGGGTCACACTTTAATGACGTCAGGTAGGAAATCCGTACTTCCCTAAATCGTCGCTTTGTTTATACATAACCAAGGCCAGCGCTTGATATTAGCCGGATTCTTTATTTAATAAAAGTGTGTATATAGCTCATGAGACAATATCACGCACTTCCATTGTAATTGGATAAACGGATATTTAAAGTGGATAAATGGATGGATGACTTGATCGCCAATATGAATGTTTTGAGTACCCTATTTAGGGTGACCAGATAATCCATGTCAGGGCAAATTGATATTGGACAGGATCTGCTATATATTGAGTGGTCTGACTCCTATAATCATCTACGTATCACTACGTTTAATGTGTAACAGCGGTCAAGGAAAGAAACCAGTCAAAGTTTTTAGCCAAGCAAAACAGCCTTTCAGTTGTAAAGTAGTTTCTAAGATCTGAAGTATCTAAAAATGTCCTACCTGACATGGATTATCTGGTCGCCCTAAGCCTATTGGCAGTATAATGTCAACAAGAGGTGACATACAGGGGTTGGACAATGAATCCGAAACACGGCAGATATGCTCTTATTATTTAAGTTACAATTTATTTCTCCCAGCAGATGGCGATAGCAACAGCAGAGCTTGAACATTAAACAGACCTCCGGTAGGATGCTACCTAATCATACATCAAGTTAAATTCGAATAGTTATAAGAATTCTGTAAAGGAAAAAATATTTTAAAGTATTTAAATATTTCAGATGATGCTTTGTTAAATGTTCAGGATGGATCAGTTCAAACATTGTGCTAACCATTAGGAAACATTGTACATTCCTTGTTTATTTCTTTCCTGCTTGGTCCTAACGTGTCACTTCAGTTTAATTCTAAAGTAAGTAATTCTTACTGAATCATTTGATTATGTAATTGTTTACTTCTAAGTTACATATTTGTAAGAAAGACAGACTGTCTCTTCGATGGTTGACCCATACGCTGTATGTGTCTGTCAGCCCACATTTACCTGTGCTGGATCGCCACATCCTCTCCTTTACACCTCTCCAACTTTTCACATAGAGCTTATGGTTGTTTAGAAACTGACCCAGAGTCAGGGTACACGGTCGACTATTGTAGCACAGTAGCACTTATGGGGTTTGTGGCTCAGAACAGAGGGGTGAAAAAAAAGGAGGGAGACGTTGGACCAGCTCTGACCACTAGTTTGAATGTTAGAGGTGAATATAGCCTGTTTGTTTGAATGTCATGGGGACACATCGCATGTTTGTTTAACTGTAAAAAGCATACAAGACCGTAGATTTGGGTGTCGATGGAAGGGATAGGGTCCTACCAATATTGTGGAAGTACTGCATGTGTATGGAGGGGTGAAGGATTTCAGTGTTGAAATCACACCTAGGCCCTTGATGGTATTCATTGCATGTTTGTTTAAATGTTATGGGCACGCATTACATACTTCTTTGAATGTTAAAGGCTCACATTGCATGCCTGTTTGAATATGAAAGACATACATTGCATACTTGTTTGAATGTAATAGGCATGCTTTGCAATTTTAAATGTTAAATGCAGTGATTGCATGTTTGAATGCTAAAGGCATGCGCTGCATGCTTATTTGGATGGTTGAAGGCATGCATTGCTGAACCTGTAGTGCATTTAGGAATGAAAACAGCAGAGCCTCTCAATATTGTACAAAAAAAACAGGTCAGTGTACTGGGCAACATTCAGGGCTCAGTTTAACAGGTGTTTTATGTATTTTAAATAATTTGATGATAGGCATAAGACAGGGGCCACTCAGGATGAGATGCCAGTCCATTGCAGGGCACAACCGCTATATGACCAAAAGTATATGGATACCAGCTTGTCCTGCATCTCATTACAAAACCAACCGTAATAATATGAAGTTGGTCAGCTATAATAGCCTCTACTCTTCCAGGCCGGCTTTCCGTTAGATGTTGGAACACTGCCGGATTTGCCGCCATTGAGGTTGGGTATTAATTTTGGGTGATCAGGTCCCTTTCAGTGAGTTTGTATGGCCGACCACTTCACAAGTGAACCTGTTCCCAGATGTTTTGTCACAATCACTTCACTAGGATAGCTCCAGCAAGGAAGAGATGTGGCAAACTGACTTGATGGGATGGTGGTGTCCTATGATGGTGCCAAGGGGAAAGTCACTAACCTTTCCTGTACAACAACCATCCTGCCGATATTGATTGTTCCAGGAGATTGCATAACTGTGGGTTTAATCATACATCTGTGTCAGCAGAGGGTGTGGATTAAATAGGAAATTCCTCCGATTAATTGCGGCGTCCACCTAATTTTGACAATATAGTGTACATGCACATAGTCACCTACTACAGCCATTTTAACCATGCTAGTAGTTCTAACTGCCAGTTTATGCATTGGAATAGGAGTAACTGTAGGAGACCTGCGCCTTAAAACTACACACACACACACACACACACACACACACACACACACACACACACACACACACACACACAGCTGGTCCATGGAAGAAACCCATACAGACTGAAGTTTAATTGAGTCAAATGTAAGCACTGAAGTCCAAAGGCTTATTGCCAATGCCAAGAGAAGAGACCGGGGCAGAAACCTTTGCTTTCAGCCATAAGACAAGGAAATGTGACTGAGCTATTTTCAGGAGAGTTATTACTGAAAAGATTATTAGTCCACACTGGCTCAGCTATGCAAGACAAATTGTAACCTGAAGCAGCAACAGGGGCGAGTAGGGACATGAACTTAAAACCTGATTGGTGGTCGGTTCATGTCCCACAAGGAGGCCAGCTGTAGTAGCCTTGAGGAAGGCATTTAACCTGAAACGATTCAGTTAAAATATACAGCTGTACCAAAGGGGTAAACCTGAAACTTACTTCAGAGGAGCCAGCTAAGCAACAAAGTACAATGATTACTAGTGTTACTGTCCAAAAAAACGTCCATTTATAGTTAAGACAACCAAAGGTCAAAACAGCTTTTAAAATGAAATCAAAAGAGACAGTCACATCTTTTATTAAATGGCAATAAATATTAAAATGTCCTAACATTGATACAATGCAAAATAAAATACTGTGAAAACGTCACGTTAAGGAATAATTACGCACAGTTGCTTACATAATTATTTCCACATGACTTACATTTTCATTAATTTTCAGTCATTTTTATCCAGAAATGTCAAGATAAAAAAAGAATTAACAGTAATCCTGGCTGGACTGCGTTTCATGGAAACATCACAGTGGGATTTCGGTCATAAATACACGAAGGATGTAAATGATTGCAGTTAATGGCTCCTCAAAAGTGTACAGTTAATCAAAGGTTTACAGTGCCAATATCTCTGTCAATATCACCTGAGAGACAATGTGAGTAAAGCTGTACAAAATCTAAAACACACTCATGTTACAAAACTATATATAGGTTCATTTTGTCAAAAAACTTACATCCCTGCGGTTCAGCTGAACTGAGGACCTGAAATTCATGAGACATACAGATCCCCAAAATCCACATAACACTCAGGACACTGGAAACGGATACTCTGGTTTCCAAAGGTCTGGAGTAACATTTCTTTGACAGTTAGAGAAACTGTGTACCGTACCTTTAATAATTTCTGTTTTGTGTTCAGCTGATTACATCAGCCTATAAATAGACTGTCGGTATTGGCAGATAGTAGTAGCACTTTAGCACTTTCTGCTAAAATGCCAACGATGTTTGGCAATCCAACTGCTCGTGGACTAAGTCCCGGACACTTTGAGGGGAGCTCCTCCTTCTTGTATTGGTTTTTTTTAAGGATTCATAGTTTTTAACCCTGTCTAGGTTTCTGAAGCATCATCATGATGTCTGTAAACATGGAGGCTAGTTTTAGCCGGAAAATTCTGCCTGTTTGATTAAAAGTGAAAACTACGGTGACTCTGCCGCTGGTTATGTCAGAGACACTGTTACAAACATGATGCCCCCCACACACACACACACACACACACACCTTGCTCCAACCCTGATTCACCTGATTAGGATGCCGTTTCTCCCAAGCTGAGTGGTTTCAGCAGGTACCAAAAAAAGGCCCCTAAGCTCACCCTGGGCAGTCCTGTGCTCAAGGTGGGCTCCCTTCACAGGCCTGTTTGTTCCAGGCACCTGCTCCTCGACGTAGGCCAGTCTTGCAATGTCCACAGCCATCCTCCAGTCAGCGCTCTACAAACTGCAGGTTGATCTCACTCTGTGGCACCAGCAAGGTCCTGGTCATGGGCTGGACGGTTGAGCCACGTGGATCAGGTCTGACCTCGAAGTGGATTAGAATCTACAACAGATGAGGAAGTGATCAGTAGAGGTGAGTGTGAATGTGTGTGCGGAGCAAGCAACGGTTGTAAAGCGTCACCCCTCCCTCCCCAATGAAAACCCGGCTCGCACCCGTGCCAATGCCAGGTAGAGCTCCAGCTCCGCGATGCGGCGCCCAACGCAGCTCCGCTTGCCCACGCCAAAGGGCAGAGAGGCATAGGGGTGGTGATTCTGCTCCCGGCTCAGCCAGCGCTGGGGAAGGAAGCTGTCCGGCTCAGAGAATGTCTGGGGGTCCCGTGACGTGGCGTACTGGCATAGGGTAATGAGTGTCTGGAGAAAGGAGAGGGAGACAGACAGAGGGAAAGAGGAAGGGAAGGAGAGAGAGTGAGTGAAAGAGAAAGACAGGCATATAGGTAAAAGGACAGAGAGAGAGAAAGAAAGAGGGATTGTGAGAGAGGGAGAGAGAGAGAAACAGAAAATGTTGCTGGGGTAGCAGTAAGACACCTTTTCATTTTTAAAGCAAGCAAAACCTGAAACGTGCACAGGTAATGCCACCAACAGGAGAAAAGCCTTACATTTCTCGGGATGAGGTAGCCTCCAACCTCAATGTCTCTCTCAGCAATAACTCTGGCATTTCCAGGAATTACTGGATACAGTCTGGGGAAAAAAAGCACCCAGTGCTATATCAGCATTGACCAGCATTGTGTTTTATATGAACTGAGCTGCCTTGACACACACCATGAAACATGTGACTGCAAATCACCAATCAGCACAAACTGCATTTACCAGCCATATCAATGTAGGTATGGCATATAGCAGACAGTGAAGCAGTAAAGATGGAGCAGGCTGCAAAATACTCCAATAGCATCTCACTAATTTCATTGGTTCTTGTTCGAACTACTAACTATAATTAAAGCAGCGGTTCATATGACCTTCAAGGCTACTACAGAAAAATTCTGTAGTATTCACTTTGAGAAAATTTGCGTATGAATGCAGAAAGTTCACTATGTTAATAGAGGTTTTTTTTACAGTTTTCTTCATAGACTCAACATAAAATGGTTTAAAGTACATTTGCTTGTCACTGGGGCTATACTCTTGTAAACACACCTTTTAAGAACATCCCAAAGGTATAGACAGCATTAATGCATCATTGATGGTAGAGAAATGTTCCTCAGAGTCCATTTTGGTACCTTGAAAGGTACATTTACCTACAGCTAAGGGCTACAATTGGCTAGCCCTTGAGGGTACAGCCCCAGTGACAAAGAAAGGCAAACAGTTCTACCCGTTTTATGAGTGTAGACTTTCTGACTTGTACTGTAAACTAACGGGAAGCAGTTTTCACATCTCACTAATTCAGGTTTTAATGTGATTACCACAAAAGTTACATGAAGCCATCTTGAATTCTTTACTAGCAATCACTTCCTGGTTCTGGCCTCACCTGAGCACCTCCCTCACTACAGCCTTCATTAGAGGCATCCTGCTTACGTCAGCGGCACTAGGGATCCGCCGGCCCCCCAGTACAGCCAGGACTTCATCTCGCAGGGCGTCCTGCACGTCAGGGTGGCGGGACAGCTCGTACAAGGACCAGGACATGGTGCCGGAAATCTGGAACGAGAAGAGCGCCGGTTAGCAGTAGCATTTACCTCATTTCTTCGCTGAAGAGATTCTTTCAATTATTCCACTTTCACACAAAAAAATTATGAACTTCCTTATCAAAGAATACTACAGAGCCTCTAAGGGGACAGGGTTGGAAACATTTGTGAGGGACTGGAAAAACAATTGCGGGTGAACGCAAAGGTTTTGCGAGGGAAGGCAAATCTTTTGACGATTATTATTCTCCAAACCTGTCCCCCTAGGGGCTCTTAAGAATACAAGGTTTTTCATTCTCACTAGAATTACAGAATCTCCTCATACACTTGAGTCAAAACAAGCGTGATCTCATTTATCTGTACAATAATCCGAGCTATGGACTTTTCAAAGTGTTTTTACATAAAATGTATGCGTTCATTTAGTATATAGGATTAATTTAAAAACTTGCACCTTAATGTAACAATGTATATACTGTATACATTGTTACATTAAGGTGCAAGTCT
>JABFDZ020000090.1:1867329-1878320 GCA_019775955.2 Pollimyrus isidori | reverse complement strand
ATGTAAAAATGGCTAAGGTATTAGTGTCACTAATACCAGAAGTCTTACAAGTGGCAGGGCACTTGGGAGCCGTCGTGGGGATTAAAACAAAAAAACTTCACAAAAAGTTTGCTCACACAAGCAAGGTATGCAACATGCAGAGAACTGTGATGTGTCGGGTAAAAATCCATGATATAGTGGGGGCATGATAGCTGAATCGTGATATACCAGGGGATCACTGTATACAGTGCGTGCTTGACCTTCATGGAAGGTATTAATCACTGCCTTTGCAATGCCCTCGTCTGTCCTCTGAAAATTACAATGATTTCTAAATACTGAAGAAGAATCATTTATAAAATATGTATGAAAGGTGTTTCAGCAAATGCTTCTAATGGCTGCAAGACACTTTAGGAGCAGAAAGAGAATCGGCCCTCACCGTGTCTACTCCAGCCAGCAGCAACTCGGTCACGTTGCTGTAGATGGTCTTCATGGGCAGTTCCTGCTTGGACAGGTAATAAGTCAGGTACCTTCCTTCCACCTTCTCGCCACGGGCCAGCTTTTTTGCTTCCTCCTCCAGCCGTTGATCAATGTGACCTTTTGCTGGAGAGAGAGAGAGAAAAAAAGAAAGGAATAGAGAGAGAGGCAAAGGGGGTGAGAGCGAGACATGGAGAGTAAGTGATTTTTAATGCACTGAGTATTTATTAATCATGATGTCCCTACTGGCCAGCTATGAACAATGGCTAATGTGTCTATGTGATGATTGCTCATTTTTGCCTATTCACATTTTTGCTACTTTAATTAACCTAATCCAAATGACTAGCCTAATGGTATCTCTACAAAATGTCTCCCATAAATTTATATTGAAATAATTATTCGATTATGAAATGAATATCATTAAAATGTGTGCCAAAGTCATATATAACAGCACATGCCTTTTCATCACGACAGTTATCTCTCATCTTGAGCTTCATTCCAGTGCGAATCTCAGCGTTTTTCCCGCTCAAACTCAGAGAGAAGGAAACTAAGGAGATACTTCAAATCATCACCCACCAAAGTGAAACATATAGTCCCAGCACTGACAAAAGGTGTCCCATGGCTTGGAGAAGATGGAGTGCAGCCAGGCTGGCATGGCCATGGTGAGCAGGGTGAGGACAAACATGGTGTTGATGGACTGGATGAAGCGGTCCGTCTCCGGGGGGATGTGTGGCTCCAGGCAGCCAATCCTGGACTCAAACAGCACAGAGGAAATTCCTAGAAACAGAAGGTCCAGAAAAGGGCACCAAGTTTTATTGCCCCATTACCATCTCACACCACTCTCTTCCTAGGGTACCTTTCCCACAAGCATAGTCGCTAACGGCATTAGCAATCTGCACAGTTTGAACCCTGCAACTGAACAGCTCCAGCTATGTAGGTTGCTAGCAGGAGCTTTTGGGAAACACACCCCTGGCTGACAACATAGCACTTGGATGCCAAACAGCACACAAGTTACAAGTTAGACGGCATCCGGAAGCCCACGTGTCTGTAGAAGCAAGGGAGACGTAGCGAAGTCCACTCACCCTCCAGGCCAAAGCGGTAGAACTCGTTGGCGATATCGGTGACGAGGCCCTGGCCGTTCTGGGAGCTCCGCAGTCGAAGCTTGGCGAGCAGGTCGCTCACCACGCTGTTCAGGACAGTGTCGTAGGCCCCCACCGCCTGAGGCCTCAGCATGTGCTTGGCCAGGAGGCTGCGCACACACTGCCACTCCTCCCCCTCACTGCGAACACGGAGGAAAAACAGGGTCGGCTCCCACTCAGTTGGCCTTTAGTTTAGGTACAAGGTACATAGGAATGCATAGGTTTGGCATACAGTCTGTCACTACTGGATGCCCAATGCAGTTGTCTATAGACTAACAGGATACAGTACAAACAGGAGTGAAGGATCTCTGTCCAGTGGCAGCACAACAGAGTACAGTAGGCTTAAAAATAACATACAGAGCATATGGGCAATATGGTACATACAACAATCCTTACAGTGCAACAACTGCAGATTGAACTGGATAGTGATAGTGTGTGTGTATGTGATATATGTGTGTAATGTGTAAAGATGGCAAGTGTGCATAACCATAATCCAGGAATGAAAAGTCATGAAAATCACTGGCTACAGCAATGGCTGCAGTGAAGATGGGAACCAGGAGAGTTAAATCCATCCTTTATTAGGTTTGACAAGGGTCAGCTGAAGGGTCTCACAGAATCACACCAGTCTACCCTCCTTTGCGATGAGTCCCCTGTACTCCTATCTCATACGGTGGCTCTGCCTAGGCAGAACGGCATCTCCTAATGACACTGGAATACTCCAAACTGGGAGGGGGGGTTCTGAGATACATGATTATCCTGTCCCTCTGCACCCCTCTAGAAAATGTCACGCATTATCCCAATACCCCCTAATGACTACAGATCAATGGTACTAACATCCCATATAATAATGATAGCCTGGCTCCCCAGCATCTCAGGACATCCTAGACCTACTTCATTGGGCATGCCGGCTGTGGAAGATCTATTCTGTGCTTGCTTTCACGACGCCTTCCCACATAAGGACAAGCTGAGAAACAGCACGGGGATCCCCTTCGTTGGCTTCTTGAGGGTATGTAATGCCATTCAGACTTCCCTGCAAAAATTTGCTGCAACCTGCACTACATTCTGAATAATGGATGATGAGTGCTGGTGCTCCTTCAGCTTAGTACATTAGGTATGTTCAGTGCTTCCGGTCTTCATGTCCATAACCCTACTCTGCTTCTTGGATACTAACTAGCGCTTTCTGAATCATCACTATTGTTCCATCATCCAAGTTTATAGGGCATGTTTTTCCTTGCAAGACTTGCATTGTAAACCATCCACTATTATTATTTATTGTTAACTATATAATTGTTTATTTTTCTGGAGTGTTGCTATCATGCTGGGATTTATCCCCCCCCCATTTGTGACTATCTACTATCATTAATGCAAGGAAGGCAATCAGGAGGGGTGAGTCTCTAAAATGTGATCATTCCTCTCTAAGGTGGAGGGGGGTGGAGATGGCACTCACGCCGTCAGCAGCCCGAAGCCGTGTCCTCGGAGGCGCCGGTAGTCCTTCCAGGAGGAAAGGTCAGAACGAATGGGATGCTGGCCCTCTTGCCTGAGTACCTGCTCTATCAGGGCCGGCTCTGCTATGTGGACAGTCAGGATCGGCCCGAAACTGGCCTTCCACATTGGTCCATATCGCTGGCGTCCCTCCAGCTGAGGAGAACACATGCACAAATCGCTTTCCAAAGGTTAATAATTCAGAATTCAATGAGAAAAGAATACCGGAGGAAGTTAGTAGCAGATATAAAAGCATTTTCATCATCAAATTAAAATGACCACACTACACATACGATTCACACCGGTAATGTAACGTGATATCATTTAAGGGTATTTTTTTTTCCATCCAGCAAAAAAGCACTTAGAGAGCTTTGGGTTAACACGTTTTGGTCGGCATCCATCCTCGTACAGTATCAATGACGTTCATGTTCAAAAAAAATATCTTGATATATATTTTTTTATTTTAAATTCTTTAGCATGCTTGTGTGCTATGCAATTAGTACTTTCAGTTAATTTCCAATGAGTCACTTTAATAAGTAAATAAGTAAAGACCACACATCTATCAATACATCTCTCTAACGGCGGCTCAACTTCTTAGTGCAATTTATTGCAACTCTACACCAAAATAAAAGCTAAAGACAAGCTTCTACATTTGCAAATGGAATGAAAAATTGAAAAATGTATTAATTTAAACTTACACTACAAGACACTCACCTGTAACTCGTGTAGGCGGGAAAGACCCCGCCTGGCAATAAGGTCCCACACGAATCCAAAGGCAGAAGGTCCGGGCATCTCATCCAACGTTTTAATCTTTTGCATCTCCGTATGCTTGCCCAGGCAATCGACGCTGTAAGTCCACTTTTCCGTCCACTTTATCAGGTGTGAGATGCTTCGGGCAGATACCCTGAGAGCTTGCAGCATTCTTTTTCTTAGTGGCATATACCGGCTTCATACAACGACCGACAGCGATGCTCATTTTCTCCCCAATGCCTGGTACAGTATTTATATCGGCCGATACGCGCCGTATTCCAGCTCTCTTGATACTTAATAATTTTACGTTCTCGGAAAGACCAATTGGATTGCGTCTAGACATTGGCCCCGCCCATTCGCGAGGAGACAGGATCCAGAGACGCCGACGAGGCGGTGGGCGCGTCCAATCAGCTGCCAGAAGCGAAGCAAACACTGTGGAGTCGCGCACGTGGAGGTCGGGTGGTATTCAATAACTTAAATGCGGTCCCTGCTAAGATAAGCTGGAGAAAGAACGATCAGCAAAACTTCAGCCTTCAAAACACCAGCGCAGACAATTGTTTTTACCGAGTTTTTTTTCCACTACAACAGCTTTCAAAAAAGTCTATCTGCTTTTTGAAACGCTGGTGTGGTTAAGGGTTGATGCAGGAGTGTCACTAAAGAATTAAGGAATTGGGGTAAGCATTTAATAGGATGGGGTCTTCTCTCAATGAAAATTAATGCGAATGACTTACGTAATGTGTAAACCAGTCTGGATGACATTGCTGGGTCTATATTAGATACACTGGAAAATTCCATGTACTTTGCCATGATTAAAATTAGTTTACAATTAGACTATATGAAACAAAGCCTAGATTTCTGCCCCAACAAGTGAAAATGTCATAGAGAGAAAGAGAAAGATAGCTGACCGGATTCCAACTGAACTGGAAGACAGCCAAACTCCCAGCCTGTCCAGTGAAATAATGCTACTACTTAGAATTTGGTTTTACTTTACCTTTTATCTTTCATGTGTACTTAAAGCTCAAATTACCAGAGTACCTTTCACTATTGTGCAACATTTGATTATTTTCCAATATGAATACTATAAACAGGTTTGGAGATTCATAAAGGGGAGGTGGGGGCATTGCTTGATTTGGGGACTGATGTTTGGGAACAACATATTTTAACTTTCTGGCCCAGAAGTCGGCGTTACGCTGAACCCCTGTGATTTTGCCTCACTTCCCAAATCAGCCTGACGCATCCGAAACAAAAGCCACATGCAGGAATGATATAAAAACACCTCGCTGTCCATTGTGACTCATGAAGCTCATGAAACCAACACACTTCCTTGTAATGGAACCAAATTAAAATTGGCGAATTAAGACTCATCTGAATGAAGCTGATCCAGGGTTGAGTGATTTATGTTTATTCCACCTAGTATCTGGGCCTAAGGCATTCTGGACTCATTCTCCACCCAAGTCCTGAGAAAGGACATGTACAGAGAGATCAGACCGCAAGCGAATCAATATTAAAGCATGGAGCGCAGTTGTTGGTCAGGTTAAACAAAAGTTTAAAAATAGAATTAAATCATGTAGTGACACGGGCATACCTAGAAATTCTGGACCCCCTGACAAAATGTCACATTGGACCCTGAACGGGGGGGGGGGAGGGGACAGGACACCATAGAAATTGCCCTACAATAGAATTTACGGAGGAGATGTGTCTTATTTCTTATGTGTATAAATGAGGGTGCTCCAATATAGTGCTGGGTCCCATGAATAGGGTGTACATGTCCCTCCAATAGCCCAGTGTAGTTGTGATGTGAATTCCGTAAGGTATGACT
Organism: Pollimyrus isidori; assembly: GCA_019775955.2. Classification (NCBI taxonomy): domain Eukaryota; kingdom Metazoa; phylum Chordata; class Actinopteri; order Osteoglossiformes; family Mormyridae; genus Pollimyrus; species Pollimyrus isidori. Next base: position 1,872,677 of record JABFDZ020000090.1, on the reverse strand, counting down.
AAGACAGAAAAAGATTTTTTTTTCCACTCGAAAACCAAATCGACATAGATGGAATATCCTTTCCCCCATACCGTAGACTGGCCGACATAAAACTTCATAATATGCCATAATTTTTCCAGACAGGATGCAACTTCAGATATTAAAATTCCAACCATCTCATAATATAACAGAAATAAGCACAAGGGCAATTTATTTTTCAAAAATATATTTGCATTCATAAAACTTAGGACCCAACACCTGATAATTTAGCAAAGCTAAGTTATTAAAATTGCACATCAGGCAGATATTTCCTGAAATGGGTGAAGGTTCACCAAAGAGAGCTATGTAGGGGAAATGTCACCTACAGTCAAAGGTCATGTCAGTTCGAATGCAGAGACCAGCTTTGGATGTTAGATGGACGTGCAGGAGCTGGAGATATGACCTGCAGATGAAGAGAATGTGTTTGTAGCAATTCCTCGAGACACTTCATCTCCAGTGTGCATTGGCTAGTAATTAATGTCTTAAACCAACAATTTCATGTAATATTGTCATCATTATCATCAGAAGCTCTGGATGCATGTTTATTTACAATTTACAACAAAATGTTCTTCATTCATCACATTGAAAAGGTATTGGCACATGTACAAGTACAGGTATATTGGCTCTTCTGACACACACTTACATATATACAGCTGAGAGTGAAGCTTGGGGTTGGAGCTGACCGGGGTCTGAGCCAATCATCTGTCTCGCCTGGAGCATTGTGCCTAATCTGCTGAGGCCCTGACTGACTGTCCAATCACAGAGACAGGACATAAATTATGATGTGATAGTTTGCCTTAATTACTGTAACAAAATGCTGCTTAACTGTAATGGTCAGGAGACTGATGTATTTTGTATTCAGAAAAGTATTTAGAACTTCAAACTGGCCAACACAGTTCCAGAACAGCAGCACAGGATGCTGGTTATCATACTTGTGTGAAAACTTTCCTTGGTTGCCTTCAGTAAATATGTACTTACAGAGGGGGTGTTGAGTGGTTCAGGGGGTTAAGTCTCTGTGCCTGTGACTGGAAGATGGCTGGTCTGAGTCCAGCCTCAGCAGAAGAGTCACCTGTCTGTGGGCCCTTGAGCGAGGCCCTTAACTTAACCCCCCAGCACCAGGGCTGCTACATGTTGTGTCCTTCTGCTGTGACCCCTAACCTATGAAAAGCAAGATGGTGTCGACAAAGAGAAGAATTCCAATGTACCTGTACTTGTGCAAATGGAAAATAAGCGTGAAATAGACCAGGACTACCACTGTTGTCAAATCCTATGCAGTTTGATTGGCCTCAAGCCCACAGGAGCTGATTGGTGCCCAGTATGGCAAAGGTCAAGCCCACAGCACACATATTCAGGCTCTGACATACATGTGCTTGAAAATGGAACGTGATAGGCCTCCTTGCCCTTGGGAGAACACGGTCAATGGAGGTCAAGCCATTTTAATGGTCCAGCAAAGCATCAAAGCCTTTAGATGTTCCCCATTACTCAGCAACATCCTCACTTCTGCTGTGTGCAGTGAAGAGGAAATCTGTAACAGAAATATTGAACAGATACTACAAGCTTTGGAAATGACATTTACACTTATGATGTGAGGGGCAGATGTATGGTCAGACTTGCCATTTATGGAGAACAGACCAGGTCCTTATGTCTGTGAAGCCAAGCTAACACCGGTGCCATATGTACAAAGCCACCATGTGCATAAGGTTAGTTTGCACAGGGGCCCTTTCTTACACATGGACTTTCTTTATCATTAAATGTTTTAAATCAATGTACATGGCTGCCATTGCTGACCATTTCAAGGCATTTTGTCATAGTTATTTAATAACCCACAGGTTAAAAAAAAAAAAAGTGACGTTAGCTTGTGAGAAGAGGGTGAAAATCTACCCATATGATGTGTAATAATTAACTATGAAGTAATTGATGGAAACATGTTACGGCGGCCCACATATACCTTGACCCTGTGACCTACGACTGACTGTTCAGGTTTAAAAAGACTTTATTGGTCTCAATTAACTTCTTGGAATAAAAAAAATTGAGAACCAAATCAAGATCTTAAATTTGGTTTCAACATTGGTAGGGCCCCAAATTAGCCCCAAATCCCCACCTTCCTAAACACACAGGGTACTCCCAAAATATCAATAGGTAGTGTAGGGTGGCAAAGGGGTGGAACATTTTCAGAAACTTTCCAGAAACTTTCCATTCCGTGGGAAGTGAAGCTGGAATTCTTTGGAAATATTCCACGGGAATTAATGGAAATATATGGGAATTAGTATCTACTGTCCATACCAAAATTTACACCCTTAGACCACATTCCTAAACTATAGAGCACACTTTTAAAAGTTCTCTATATGGCAAACAACAGTTTAACAAACTGCGTTAAAAACGCACTGACACACATAGCATTTTAAAATACGTAGACATTAACAATGGAAAATTACATTTGCTATAACTGATCTGGTGTGACTGAGAAACTTACAGTGCTGTTGAATAAACAAATTCTAAGAAAACACAACGCAACGCAGCAGATTCTTACACCATGGCTCTGAGGACTTGCCTGCTAATGAAGCAGTTGGCCTGTCATTTCTTATAAGCAAAAATAAACAGCAATAGAAAAACACGGCTTTTTGCTTGAGTACACTGTGTTTTCAGTGAGTAATGTTTGGCAAAGCGCTGCAAATTCTTGTGATCGTTGGTCAGCTGTGTAACTGTGAGATGACCGGCCACTTGGCAGAGCTTTGAACAGTAAAGAACGGCCAGACCATCTTCATGTGTGCTGAGGATTCGCCCACGTCTTTTCTGACAGGCACAGGGTGGGGACTCATACTTTTCCCAAGGACTTAACAAGCTAAATGATTGATTAATTAATATATTAAACCAGGTGGATATACAAATAGACAGATGGATAAAACCCCCCAATTCACTGGCAGTGCCCCAAAATGACAAGCAGGCCAGTAGTCAAACAGACAGGAGGATTATACCCAAAACAGATAAGGCAAGAACTGATTAGTTCTTAGAGGCGCATTTAAACAGAAAATAAAACACAGGTGCAGTTTTAATCATTTGCCCGATACAAAGAAACCATGACATTCACTTTTTTCTGTAAGCCTGTAAAGCCAGTAAGAGCAGAGTTCCACTGTCGCTGCAACTTTCAGAGAAGGCGGGCTACGTGCGCAACCGCCATCCATCCGACGATCTGAAGAAATACCTCAAAACTGCTTAGTGTAACTGATTTTAAAGAACGCAAATATATCTCCATAAAGACATTGCGGCTGGAAGTTCAATCTTCCCACATTACCCCTGCATCAGCAGCTCCGGGGGGCTGAGGATTCCCCGCTCAAAAATGGTAAATGATGACAAATCCAGCGCCTGGATCCCAGGTAAAATAAGTAAGGAGTCATAAACCTTGCATTGCAAGAGATGGGTAGGAGTCACCATAAGGAGCTACAGAGTAGATATGTACAAAATTGGGTACAAACAGTTATTTCTTTGCAGAAGCTCATTATTAAAGCTCTTATTAAAGCTCATGGAATTCGCTTGCATGCAAATCCAGAGTAAAGGGGAATTCTGATAATTCAGATTCCGGGGCTTTACACGTTGTCTGCTGACAGAACTAGTGACAACACAGGGAGACGAGCTTTAAGCAGTGAATACTCATGGAGCAAACCCACCCCCCCACTGATACAGCAACTGCTCTACACTGGAGTATACAGTTGGCAGTGAATCACACTGCGAGCCCTGTGATAACGCACATGCTTGATAAATTAATTATTCCACATTCTGGGAAGCGCTGGCCACATTACAGGAACGTGTGTGTGACTTTGGCTGAACTGGCTCATTATCTGCAAGAAAGACACACCCCTGCGTGCGCAAGGGCTAAAAGGACATCAGAAATGACCACACCGAGGACAATCCAGTTATTTAGTTGCCTCCCACTCACATTCAAGCAGGGGCCCATTCTGGGACGGGACTAGCAGGTACGGTGCTAACTGTCAGTCACATGAGCTCCACTGACACGAAGGGAGTTCATCTGAGAACAGGGAGTCGAGAAACCCAAGAGGAACGGAGAAGACGCTGCAAGCTGGCGTTTGACGTCACAAGAGCTCGATACCCAACCGATGACGACGGCGCGGTTCGTCGCTCATCGCATGACACACCATGACTCACAACGCAAAGCCGATAAATTTATTAAAAACGGGCGAAAGTTATTGTTCAAGAAAACAGAAGCCACATAAGCGACATTCATTCGGGTTATTCGTCAAATTAAAATGCTCAAAAAAAAAAGAAGTTTTTATGGGTTTATAGAACACTCGGGGTTCTTTGGAGCAGAAAGGAAAGGGTGGCGAGTAGGACGGCGCGCTGCCCGTCACGCATGAGCACAGGGCCCCGCCCTTGGAATCCTTACTCACCGCGATGATTGAAGCCGTTCCAGCACAAACTGCAATCATCTCCTGTAACTAATGCGCGCAAAATATTTCTGCTGAAAGGCCTGCTGGCAAGATAGTAGGAACATGTGCAACCGAAGCGAACCACCCAGTGCAGAACTGCGACGTGCATCATCACTATTCCTGTTAAAGCCTTTGGGGGGGGGGACACAAAGAAAAAAGGCACTTAGTATTTAATATCAGGATTCATTTCAAGTGAAGCCACCCCTCTGTAAAGCCCAATGCTAAAGATTCCTGCCTGCACACTGTTACCCTTTGTTAGACGTCCATCCGCTAGTATAGCGAGCACATTTCGCTTGGTGCTGGTTTTCAAAACCCACTAACAGAACAGGAGCTCCTACTGATCGGACACTGCGTTTCAGTGAAGGGGATCCGCCGCACGCTCACATCTGAAGACAATCTGGCACACAAAGCTTCAATACCCACCACCAAAAAAGGTGAATATTACTCTTTGGCACTGTGACAATGGAGAAGGGAAACGGGCTCTTCCGTTCACCTGTCAATACTCGTTAACCTAAAACAAGTCCTCACCCCTAATTACACAGAATGAGACAATGTGCAGACTGACGAATAACGCTTTGAAACAATGATCCTTTTATTTGAATATATTTTTAAAACAAAAGCACTCTAATATCTCGCCTTCTGTTTCTTCTTTGGATACATGCGTGGTCTTGCCCCAGTCTGCAATCCCTGCAGGCTAAACGAAGCCCTTTACTGGGACAGACTAGGAACATTCAGGTCTGCAGTGGAAGAATTCAGCCAGCGAGACGCTTTCAACTCAGAAGGCCGCAATGTATCGGCCACGATGTCTGCAGCAGTACATTGATTCATTTACAAACAAAACCTCAATGAGCCAACCGAATCCTGAAGGCCGCATTGCATTTTCAGTAC
>JABFDZ020000090.1:1846661-1865234 GCA_019775955.2 Pollimyrus isidori | reverse complement strand
CCCCCCAGCGTCCTCCTGCTGAGTGCACAGTCAGCACACGTTCATAACCTGTCTTCATAAACACAAAGGACCCATTGTTCTGGACCCCCCCCAGTGTTACCACCTCGTTCCACCTGGAGGAGCCTTCTGGCAGTGTGCCTCATGGGGAAACCTGAGAGTGGAACCGTCAGGGCACATCTACCTGCCAATGGCGCTTGCCTGCACAGGCACTGGCATGGCACACCAGTCATGTGACCAAGCCCCCCCAGGCCCCCTTACCCCGACCCGTAGCGTGTAAGCGTACTCAGCCAGCAGCGTTGGACTGATGATCCTCCACTTGTGCTTCGTCTTTTTGAAATGAGGATCCGGGAACAGGAAGAACATCTTACTGAGCTGGGCGACATGCACAAGTCACAAAATGAACAAGAGACAAAACAACATCGTGTTTGCGCTCCATGACCCCGCGTGACATCACGCCTTGCCCCCCCCCACTCTGAAAGGCGCTCTTCGCCCAGAACCAGCAGGACTGATCTCCGGCTTTCCCAGTTTGCCTGCCTGGAAGCATTAGTGCTGGACCCCCAAGTCATAGAGAATCTCCAATTCCACACGACTGAGGCCGTCAGAGCAAACACAAGCATGGGGAATGAGATTCAAGCAGGAATAAACCAGAGAGCCCCACTTACTCACCATCTGCAACTGGAAAGTAAACTCACCACAAAATCTGCATGACCGATTGGTGTAAAAGATGTATACAGGAAGTCCCCAGGTTACGAACGAGATCTGTTCCCCAAGTCTGTCTTTACTCCAAATTTGTAGGCAAGTCGAAAGAAAACAGTACAATAATAATCATTAAAGTAATAGAGTACTGACAATCCACTGAAGCTATGCAATGTTTTCACATGAATGTAGTGTGCATTTATTACAAACCATATTTAACTCAAAGTGTAAAGAGGTTTTACAGCAGTCCGTTCATAAGTTCTGTATGTTGGATGTTCTGAAAAATTCATTCTTTGATTTTACATGCATTTGCCAACAAAAAGTCCATGCATGAAAAACCTACAATCAACTAGGAGTAACAGGAATTAAGCCATTAACTACTGAACTGGCCCGACTTCATTAGGTGTGTGCGTGTGTGGGGGGGGTATTGATTATCAGTTTGTCAGGTAAAAGAAAGATAGAAACTATATCGCACTTCTATACTTTCCATGAGTAATTCTGCTAAAGGGCATTACCCCCATTATCCCATGCAAAGCTGTTAATCTTCTGAAAAAGCAAAGGAAGAGGAGTGACGTGCTTGTGGTGCAGCTTCTGTGTTTACGCCCGAAGGTGGCTGGAGCCGTATGAGACGGGCCGCTGGAACAATGCGAACACTGAGACAGAGCTGAGGCTGAGCGACAGCTGACGGCCGCGCAGAGAAACAGAATCCCGCCGCCACTGACGAGCAGAGAAAAGATCTAAGTGACGGATGCATTATACCTTACAGCTGTTTCAGTCCTGGGAGGACAGCGGAAAGATGTGCAGGTAATTTGGTCTTCTCTTAAAAAACTAAAGAAAGAAAACCACCACAACTACCTACACAAGGGAGCAAGTGGCGCATGGCACAGGTCTTCTTGGAAAAAGATTCCCACTAATGGTGGAACAGACAACAGACGTTGGCTGCAACATATGAACGGCTAACCTGTGTTAAGCTAATCTGAATACATCTACATTGATTTTACAGGACCTTCCCTGGGGATCCCAAACCAATCAGGAGCTGATCTGGAGGTACAGCTGGTCTGGAGAGTTGTCATATCAGGCTGCTGTGGCTCACTGTCCAGGAAGGCCTGACATTCTCTCCCCAGCGGAAGATGAAGCACCAGCCAGTGCCCTTCCAAGGGCACTTCAGCAGTCCGGGCTCAAAACTCAGCTGGCACGCACAGCGCCGGGCAAACCAAAAGGTAGCAGGTGAAAGGAGAGGACATGCACCTACAACCTGCAAGTTTAAATCCACTCAGGTGGATCTGCTGTGGCCCATGAGTGAGGAACTTAACCTGGGTTTCTCAGGCAAGACCCATCCATCCTCCACAGCACCTATTCAATCCAAGGGGAGGGCAAGTCTGGAGACTTCCACAGAAAGCACAGGGAACACTCTGCACCAGAGCAAATCTGCCTAACCTGCATATCTGGGGGCTGTGGAAGGAGCAACCTGAAGAACACATGGAAAGATGCACCCTCCCTCCATCTCTCTCTCTCAATCTCTCACACACATACACGACAGGAATCACACACGACAGGAATCACACACATTACCTGCAGGTGTGCTGCCACAGTGCTGTACAGTGACCCATGACAGCAAAACAGGTTAAACTGGCAGCTCATTACTGATAACAGCTTCATCTATGCAGCGCAACATACAACCACAGAACGTAAGGTTGCTTCCATCTGCAAGGTCTTTATTCATTAAACATTTGATACTGGATGTTAAGGGAAAAGAAATGAGGTCATTTTAAATTCCAGTAACTTTATGCATTTACCAATTTAAACGTATCTGTTTCGATTCGATTCACTCATACAGTTTCCAAGGGAGGGGGAATCACAAGTCAGCAAAGTTAAATATTCTTCTCCTTCTCCTTCCACAAAGCACCATTCCCCCATTCAGACTGAAAACTGGAGCATTAACCTACATATTGCAAAGAGGTCTGTTTATCTAACAGTTTTCCAAAATCCCAATGGATAATCAACTTTTCCGTTTATCGAACATGGGAACCATTCTGCTCAATGCTTATGAAGCTCTATTTGGAATTAAAAGCTCAGAATGTTGTAACTGGGTCTAGAGGTCTGAGCCAATTACACATTAACAGGAAGGGCTGGACTCATGGGTCGAGGGCAAACAAGGCAGAGGCAGGGCTAATCCTCCAGACCACGGGGTCACACTTATCTGAGGCTATTCTGTTCATTGGTCTTCAGACGTATATTGATTTAGCATCAGATCTGGAAGGACACACCAAAGCTACAAGAACCACCGAACCCTTAATTACGGGAACAGCAGTGCCCTAATACCCACAGCTCTGGGCTGCTGTGAAGACTCCGATCATCATCTCTGAGATATTACAGACACAGTGAGGAATCAGTTTTAAGTACAGACTGTTAGCAAACATGCCCTTTACTTTAAGCTAGTTATATATCGACAGAACTGTATGTGATCAGTCTTGTCTTGTCTGCACCTACTGCAAGTATGTTAGCATTGACAACCAGAGACAGATTCCCTGTGTGTGAGAACATACTTGGCCAAATATACCTGATTCTGATTCCACATTAAGATGTTTTAAATATCTGCTTATACAGTGAATGCAACGCTGCCTATATCACGCCCTGTATCAATTAGAAAAAATATGGCTAATGGAAAATGATCTTTTGGCATAATCCTGCTAAGTGCATATTCTGTTGGGCAATGCAGGCGTGATTCTCCGTGACAGAAGTGCAGCATTTCCAAAAGACTCATCAGTGCTATTGACCAACCTCAACAGGAACAGGAAGCTGACTTCCGCCACATATACTGTGCTTCACTTTGGTCAAACCCATCCGCATCGCCACTGTTCTTTAGCAAAGTCCTTAGCTGCGCGGTTAGCACTTAAGCACTGCTTCACCACCCGGTCCACAGGCACCCTCAACCAGTCTAGTATATTACTCAGTCTGCATTCCTCAGTCAGGTATTCAAGGGTTTTATGATCAGGTGATAAAAACTGGGAGTGTGGATGTAGGAACAGAACAAAAATGTGGAATGGGTGGTGGCGGGGGGGCATTGTGGAGGGGATTGAGAAACACTGGATTAAAGAGAACAAATTTACATAGAAGCTTGTTCATCATGTAATAGCAGATAAGGGTGTGGCCTAAGACACCATCGTGAAGGAAAAAGCAAGAGCACATATGGGCCTCACCTGTCCCTTAGCAAAGTAGTTTGGCAGGTACTTCATAGCGTTGCTCCGCAGACAAGCGATGTTCTGGTATTGACCAGGTTCTGTCGCACGGAGTGAGCGGATCCGGTCTTGAACATAATCTGAGACCTTGACTCGAATTTCCAGACCCAGAATCAGCTGGTTGGGGAAGAGCAGGGAGAGCTCCACTGAAGAGAGAGAGCATCAGTAAGATGATTAGACTGAGGAGCCCAAACCTGACAGCTCATTATAGGATTAAATTATTCATGTTTTGACAGTTAAGAAAATCTGAAAAGTAAGCTTTGCAATAAACTGAAGAAAAATAAAAATGATTTCATAATAATGTTGAAATGTAGTTAGCCAACTGCTGACTCTAAAGAAGATGGTGAAACTTTAAAGTATACCAGACTATGTTACCAGTTTGAGAGTAATTATCATGCAGTTATAAACAAACAGTCCATAAAACATCACAGCCATGTCTCTGCGGACAGACAAAGGTTTTTAACACGAGATTCTAACAAACCTAACCAGTAGAGGTTTAATAAACCATATGTGACCAATATGCTTAAAGTGCAATTTGCACAAGAACAGTCCTATACAAGTAATATCAGCAAATTACCACATTTCTCTTCTAAACGAGGTACTTTTATGCTGAGAGGCAAAATTTTAGCCAGATATTTCAAACGTGAGCCAAAATGTTAACAGTACTGGACATGGGTGGCAGCCAAATTTGAAATGATGCAAGTAAAACAGCTACGGTTCCAGCTTATAGCCAAACCATCGGCTCCCTCTGTTGGTGGTCTGAATAAAAAAGAATCTTAAAGGTCCGTGACCCATAGTAACACGGTTTTCATCGACACGTTCACATTTAAACGTTGTTCAAAACTCTATCTAGTTTACGGTAGGAATGCCCATACCGTTATCATTTTCATAAAACGCTTAGTTTTAGCACTGAAACTAAATTTAATGTAAGGCATAAAACGGAAAAAAATAATTTACCAAGAAGTCCGCCGTAACCGCATCCAATATCAGCAAACTCCACACGAGCGCCTGCTTTTGCGCTGGCGTTTCCAGGACCACTGAAAAACTCCGGGTACAGTTGAGACCAGTCCATCTCTTCTGGGCACAGCGGACTAAAAACAGCAAAGGCAAACAAAACACAATTGTGCACAAATTCACAACTAAAGAGCAAATTTTACAAAAATGGGTCAGAAATGTATTACTAAAATGTTAAATGTTTTAAATTGCCATAACATCGCCAAAACAGGACAATATTTTTAAATTTAGGAGCTAATATCGTATTATGAATATAAATAAGGAAAAAAACAAATGGGATAGACAACCCCATAGTAACTTTTCATTCCGTTCCAGAAGGGAGAAAAAAAATGTACCCACGAACAACTCACTAGTCAAAGGTGTGATCAGCCATGGGATTCGAATGGGCTCGTTGTCTGTAGTAACGCTTCTGCGGCATTGACACGCTCATTTTTTATATGGGGGGAAAGTACCTTTATACCTAAGTTTTGAATAAAAGTATTAAAAAATGAATACAGCAACAACCACCGACACCACACTCTAGACAACACGCTACTGCATTGTGTCGCTCATTAATGACGTAATGTAGACGGGCCAATGTCCGGCCTCCTTTCTCCTGATTGGTTACTTTCTACACTTTATTACTGAGTTTATATCTCTATGTATTTTCAAGGCGAGAATATTATGCATTTATTGTTCAGTAGCATATTGAAATTATTGATCTTAATTATCTTGCATTTAACGTAATATTGCAATAAGATCCGGTAGGCTAAGCACAGTGAACAGATGGGAGAAAAATAAACCTTTTTTTCTGCTTGGCCTTGGTACAAGAATAATAGTGATAATTCTTTTTTCATACCTGATCTGTAACATCCAAGTCTAAAGATTTATGGTCTCATCCAAATAAGCGGTTTGTGTAACAGATATTGCAGTACTTCTGGGAAAAAAAACCTTCTAAGGTCACTAGTATATTAGACTACAGCTTCAAAAAAACGTATACTTGAGAAACACAACAGAAATAGAATTGTTCGATGTAAATTATCATTTTACATTTACGTAATTTTACTTTAAGTATGCGTGCGCATAGTTGTTTTATGTAATTAACCGTGGCATCTCTAGGGAGATTTTGTTTTTATCCCTGTGTACTTCTTTATTTTAGGCACTGTTACAAGATGTGAGTTTACTGGTCCTGAAATCTGTTACAAAGTGACTCATAGCTGACTCTGATCTTGATGTACCTAAGCTTGCTTATGGTGTTCTCATAATTACGGTAAATATTACGTACGTTTAGTCCTCTGAAATATATATTTCAAAACATGAAACCGTAATTTCCTCTCACGTTGCTTTTGGCAATCAGATATTCAAAAAAATGGTTTTGGCTTAATTTGTCATAGCTTTGTCTATCTTCGAGATCGTGTACAATTCGCCGAGGCTGTTCAGTTTAATATTAACCGTAACACTGATGTCACTTTCCTTTTTCAGGGTCACCATCCGTCTACATGACTTGGCACAAGAATGGCTTTAAAATGTATTTCGAATTCTGAATGCCTGTGCTCGAGCATGAGGTACTCCGTGGTGTGAGGCATTCAGACAATTCTTTGAAGTGCGGGATAATAACGCCTTCAGCAATCTTGTGGAATTAATCAATCAAAATGTAAATAGTCTGAAAAACAAATAAAGCTGCAAGCATGATGAAAGTTAGTGAAATAAATTATGTATTATTATTGTTGTGATGACAGGACAGTTCACAGCCTTAAATTTTGGGTAATGACTGGAGCAAATGATTTATGTGGTGCTCATGACTTCATCCCCTGCCAAGGTAGCATTCCATTGATGTTGGTGGGTGCTAAATTGAGGTTATTTTGTGCTGACCAAGCTGTGAATGCAGGTATCACATTTGTTTGTTAATTAGTTTAATAACAACATTCTGATATTGTTTGTAGAGTTAATATACCATCAACCTTACAGAAATTCTACAGATGTCCCTAAAGTTCCACACAAACCAGTTTCCAACAGCATATTTGAAGGTGTCAACTGTAGTTCTGTGTACAAATTTACTTTCTTATCTGAATTATGATGTTAACATAGACCTCCTCGGTCAGCATGGGAAAATCTGTTTCATTAGCCCTGTTATGTCATAGAACTCTGGGCCCTGTACACCTGTGTACTAGACCTGGCCAGTATGGTTCTACACACTCATGGCTTCAACTGAGGTTCAGGGTGTACATGTGCTGAGTGAACAACATCACCTACCACGTGTACCACTGAGTTATACACACTGGTCTGTGCATATTGTTTTTTTTATTATATCTGAAGTTCATACCATATTAATAATAAGGACAATGACAGCTGTAACAATGTACATAGTACAATCATGTTTATAGCCGTAATCAGGTTAGAGACTGAAACGAGGACAATTTGGGCATAAATTTGAGTAGGAATTAGGACATTTTGGGTATATAATGCATGTTTAATTCAAAGCAAACACTGTTTCGACAAAAGTTATTGAACATTGCAAATAACATAAAATCAGGTATTTGTCTTAAGTTAAAAACCCCCCATAACATCCGACACACTGTGGTTCTTTGTACTCCATTCATATTAAAGGAAATGTTTCATCACAAATTTAGGATTTACAGCAGAACATGGCAAATACTTCAAGCAACTGTAAATTTATATATTTTTATCTTCTTCTCAGGATCCGCTGCAGTGGGTATCATTGGTTATAATACTCCAAACTGTAATAAGTGCTGACTTTTGCTTGACCTTTACATTTAAATGGTCTTACCTAATCAGCACCTAAATAATCTTTAGATAATTATGTTAAAGTACATTATAAGCTGGAATTATACTGTATGCCATTTATGTGCATATCCAATCAGCCTGTAGTTTCAGTTTGTCAACTGATAATTCTTACCATACGGGGTTTATACTCTTAAATTAAACAAGACAGCACCCTGGAACATTCTGAAACACAAACAGTCAAGGCTAAAGAAGCCTCAGTACAGGGGGCACACAGTACAGTCAGGTCAAGATGGCATTTTTATTTATCATGTCATAAGTGCTTGTTATTAGCTGACATGTAAATGAATAAATTCCGGATACAAATATTTGTATCAAGCACCTTTGAACTTTGTTTCATCCCAGGATAGTTTGGGTTATATTCAGGGTACTTTACAGCTTCAGGCTATAAGAGTGAAGTCTTCCGAATCAAAAAAAGAGAAGAAAGAAAGACACTGCTTTGAAGGTATTGAAAGCTACAGCGATGATTCATTGATTCGGCAATTATTTTCCTGCAGCCCGCCCCTCTGTGTCGGCGAGCATGAATCTGAAAAACAGCAAATTGGCAGGGAGAGAAATACAGAGAGACAGAGAGAGGGATGAGAAGAAAACAAGAAAGTAGCCACCCCCCTCAGACAGAATTCACGGTGAGATGTACAGATACCCCTTATTGCCAGGTTGGTTCACACGTTTTTTTTTGTTTGTGGAATATCGGTGTTATTGTTCAGGACTCCTGTAATTTTATTGTAGGTTAAGTTATTGTTTCTTGGACTCCTCAGCTGCCTTTGCGCAGAGAGAGTTCAGGGGTCGTCAATGACCCCCTTGCTATGGGACGGAAGTGTGACGCGATTCCACACGGAACCCCGCAGCATGGGAACGGCTTTTGGAAATTTTATAAGTGTCTTACAGTGTGTTCTCTTATAAAATCAAAATCAGTAACAAGTAACAAGTAACAGTTTAATAAAAAACAAAAACAACAGTAGCCATGGAAATGTATTTTCTTGCTGGGAAAAGAAAAAAAATTCCAGCATTTAAGTTTGTTGTGGAGCTGTTTGTATTTTTTTATGTTCATCTGTTTATTTGCTGTTAAAAATGCATTTTTTTGTATAAGAACTCAGGTTCAGTTTGTCTGTATTTCTTCGTCACTGCTGCGCCATGCATTCGTTGCTATGCCGTAGTCAGTGAGGGAGGCCATTTTGGCAGTGGTCCGTACATGCCTCCAGTTTCATACGGTGGTGACCCTCATCACCACCTCACGGTTCGCCGTGGCGCTGATGCGGTGATCGTTCGGCCGCAGCTGACTCAGGATGTGCAGGAGGGTGTAGCCACAGTGGTGGTTCAGAATAGTCCTGACGCGCTGGCCCCGCCTCCCTCCCCTGACACCATTGGCTGAGCCATGTGGGTTGTTCCGAGAGGCACGCCCCCCTCCCTTGCCCGCAGAGTTCATTGGGTCCTCCAGGTCCTTGGCCTTTTCGTAATTCAGTACCTTCCATTGCTGGTTTACAGCCTGCCACCGCTTGAATATTCGGTACACAGAAGAGCCCTCGTGGACAATAAGGCCTGGAAAAGATGCATTTGGTAGACAATAATGAGAACAAGTATACTGAAAACAAACAAGGGCCACCATAACCTAAATATCTTTTCAAGACAAAGGCCAATACCCTCAAACAGTTCTTGTTTTCTTCGCCTAAACTGAATAGACATTTCTGCACAATTGCACCGGAGTGCAAACCAAAAGCAGAATGCGACATGGGTTAGTAAGGGTGGGGTTCAGCAGAGGCGCGGGGAAGGCGCTCACCGATGCACACGATGTCCATGAAGCCGTACATGCCGTAGCAGATCTGGAAGAGCAGGTCCTGGCGCTGCCACTTGGCCGAGGGGCTCAGCGAGGACCAGATGAGCCAGGAGATGCTGGCAATTAGGAAGAGGGAGCCCAGAATGATGGCTGCGATCTGCACCTTCTCGATCACCGTGAGGGAGATGGCCTGCCACTGAAAGGGGAGGGTGGTGATGGATCGTGGCAGGTTAGTGTGTCAGACCATGCTATAATTCACCATGTGTTCGGCTCATGTGTCTGACTCGTGATTGGCTAAATATTAACGGAAGGAACTCGGATATGTGTGAAATATCTTCATATCTGTATTAGCTATAACACATATATTTCCTAGCATTACAAGAAAATGCATTTGTGTTTGAGACATTAAGAAATCAAATAAGAATTGCCAGTCTGTGCCCTGTGTCATAGTGCTTGTATGCTTGTGAGTGCACGTGTGTGTGTGTGTGTGTGTGTGTGTGTGTGTGCGTGGGTGTGTGAGCGTGTGTGAGCGTGTGTGAGCGTGTGTGTGTGTGTGTGTGTGTGTGAGTGTACGTGTGTGTGTGTGTGTGTGTGTGTGTCTGTGTGTGTGTGTGTGTGTGTCTGTGTGTGTGTGTGTGTGTGTCTGTGTGTGTGCGTGGGTGTGTGAGCGTGTGTGAGCAAATGTAGGATCCCGAAGAGCTGGCAGAGTGTGTTACCTGTAGTGGGTTCTTGGTGCTGATGGCCAGCACCTGATACTTGAAGTAGCACAGCTCGCAGCTCCAGGAGCCACGTTCGCTGATCCAGCGGATAAGGCAGGGCTGGTGGGTGCAGCGCACTGAGCCGTCACAGCGGCAAGGGCTCAATAGCTCCCCCTGCAGGAGTGAGAAGCTAATTGCTATATGCATAGAAAATAAGAGCTGCACAATAACACCTGACAAAGCAAACACATGTAGCTTATTCTCCAGAAATCTGTCACTATGACATTCCCTGTCATCACTAATCCTTTACCCACCAAATCTGTCCTTTTAAAACGCTTATTCTTTTTTTCTTCAATTGGGCAGAAAATTCAGCTAGATCTCATTTTAGTTTTAGTTTACATGTGTTCTCACAGAACAATTTAACTGGACTTTCACAAATTCAACGTGATCCCTTGAGTGCCGGAAGTACATCATGGCCCTTTGCTCGGCCCTGTCTTTTTAATCGCGGGCTTGTTGTTGCTGAGTGACGCCTCCTGTCGCCATGGCGCCGACTCACGCTGCTGTGCTGCTGACACTCAGCTATAAGTCTGCTCTGCCAGCATATTCACACAAGTTCTATGTGATTAATGTTTTTCTGAAGGGACCATTAATCGCACTTAAATTGTGCCTTTGTAAAATGGCCAGATTTAGTGTTAGCGGCGATGGGTTTAACGTCCATGCTTCTGAGATCAGAAACTGGAGTTTTCCCCATGATTCATTCACATATAATTGAAATGTCATTCATACATGGTATGAGCTCAGCCGCGCTATGGCTGATTTCCTCATTTAGAGATGCTGAAAGGCCTGTTTCTGCTTTTATTGTGCAATGTCTCCACCGCTCTTCTCACTGGTTTGTCTGGGGAGTTTCAATACGACTGGCCCCAACATTTTGAATCTGAGGAAGGCTTATATTTTACATTTTAGTCATTGAGCAAATGATCTTAGCTGAAGCAGTGCGCATAGTCACTTGCAGAAATATTGTACGTTCGCTTCCGTGACTGCAACTATTGACAAAAGACCACTGACACTAACCACATGAACCAATATCTTCTTAATATAACTTTTACCTAAACCGAACATATAAGATGATACTGCATACCTACACCGAGAGGCCAAACGTCCTTTAACGCTGCAGCTTTATGCTAAGCTTAGCCTGTGTTAGCACTCTGCTGAGTGGCTTGTTCACAATTTGAATGCAAATGCACACTGTGTTTCCTTAGCTGGAGCCAAATTCTGATCATAATTGTTTCATTTTATAAACATTTTCTATAAATCTCATCGTTAAATGTATTTCTTTGTCAGAGCTGTTCATCTATTTTTCTTGTCATTCAAGCTGCTTCAGCTGTGTAAACACATCCTTTTGGCCAGCATTAGGAAGCCAAATGGGTAGCGATGAGAATGGAACAGAGGAATAGGCAGCATACCAGGTATTGTGGATATACTATGGTGAGCCAATGTGATGGAGGTTTCCCCATGATAAAATCTGCCATTGAAATTTTATTTTTCAAAATATCGTATATTGTGGTATAATGTCTCAGTTTCATTTCATTATTGGCCACCACAGCCCGATCCCAATCTATTTAATCTCCATCATCATTTTTGTAGACTGTAATAATTTACATCAGTTCCACAGATCGTAAGGTTCCATCATGTGCTACAGGAAGCTAAAGGTATGTGGCTTCAAACTACAACTTGTCAAGATATCAGCCACGTGGAAATTCTTTAAGCTGGAAGCACAAAGTAGCCCAACAACTACCTGCAACGTTTGCAAGACAGTGTCAATGTAACGAATCTAATTAGGGACTTGCAGAGGCATCATGATGAAGAACACTGTGAAATCTCAAGGCTTACTTAGTTGAAGAATGTACCGACGCCTACTGCATGCATATGTATATTAAAATTTTTATCAGATCGGGACTCAAAATCAGCAGATATAAATATTGAATGGACCGGATTGAGGTACTAAAAACATCCCTACTGGAAGGTACAACGGTATGAAAAATCAGATAACGTCCAAGCCTAGAATAACATAGGAAAAGCAGGGGTGACAGCTGAACATCACAGTGTAAGAGGCATTTATCCTGAGACACAGTAACTCTATCAGTATGCCCATCGGGGTGTAAAGCACAATTGGGACACTCACTGGCAGTGAGCAGAAACAGACCCCACTGCGGGTCCAGCTGTGTTGGGCACTGCAGTGCAGACGTGGAAGCTGAGAGGTACAGAAAGTGACGCGACTGGACGAAGGCAGCAAAAGGACACCGGGAGACAGGAACGAGAGAACAGAACAGGGGCAGTAGGAGATGTCACGGAACGGCATCTCCACCTGCATTCTGCTCCAGCTACTGCTGTCAGTAATCAGCACTAACATCTGCTCCAAATCTGCCTCAGACAAACACACACAAACATGCTGTAGTGTATATATAGAAACTCTCTCTCTGGCTCTCATTGTGAAGTGTTTCCTGCCTCCCGTCATTCATGAAATAAAGTCTGTGTTGCAAGCAGACACTAGGCGAAGCCGTCCCCACCATCCAGCCACAGCGCAGACTGTTAGGCGTGCCCTTGGCCCGGGGGAGGACTGGCCGCCTCGGCTCGCCACCGCTGTGGGATCTCCATCCATGTGTGGTCCACATGTTCTCCCTCTGCCTGAATACACGCTGTTTGTGGGAACTGGGGTCAAGATGAACCCCGTCTTGAGACACATGCTTCCTGTTGTAACTCACAATCACCCTAAGTAGACCAAATACCCATCCTCAAATATACTGATGGATTTTGATAAATGCTAAATATATGGTTCCTATTCTACGATATCAATGTTTGTTTTGTTAGATGCTTTTATCCAAACCGATCTACCTTTTTAAGAGAACAGGGTCAGGCAGTACCTGAAGTCATTAGGCTTTAATGACCTTGATGAAAGGCCCAACAGTGACATCAGTCTATTGACTGGCAACATTTCGATCACGGGCATAAGCATCCAAACCTTGTGAGCCATGCACTGCCCTGTTCTGCTTACACATATAAATCACATTTAAAAATGCCAAAAAATGACACTTTGCATGAAAACAAGAATGTATAAACACTGATATAAGGAAAAGGGGAATGAGAATCATCAGGATAAACATTAACAAATCACCAGGTTCTGCATTTAAGATTTATTTGACACTACACATGTTCCCTGTAGGGAATCATTTATAGGGGGTCAATTTTTAATAGCATAAATGTTTATACTAGACTTTTATTGCATTTCAGGGGTGGAAAAATCTACATAAGTATTACAGTTTTACGGTCTCATTTACAGCCTGAGGGTGTTTAAAATGGGGACATATTTCCCTCCATATTTCTTACTGCATTTTATTTGCCCTGTATGGTGTGAACAGTGTGACTACTGCTGCTGTAAGGCTTTGCTGGGAAGATCTTGCACACACCACGTGATGCATATAAGTGAGAAATCGTGCCCATTTTTGGCGAAATTTATGGTAAATGCACTGACTTCTGCTCCTTTCTCATTTGCAGTCTTTAAAAACGCCTTAAGTGACGGTTTGCCATGTCCCTAGCAGACTAACCCTAACCCCATTCTTCATGGCACGTACTGCAGGGATGTGTCTATGCATTTCCTGTGCTGGAAACGCACACGTGTCTGCATGCGAGAGCCAGGACGGGGGTGGCGTGGGGGGGTGGGGCTTCTGGAGGTGACTCATGTAACACAGCCATTACCAGTTCACCGCTGCCGCACTACACTGGGGTGACACCTAGTGCCACGCATGCACACACGTCAGAGATGTGAAGACCACAGCGTTACTGTGATGGACTAACCTTATCTTCTTCTAAAAATAGATTTCCGTCTGTGTGGAAATGTGGGGAAATTGTGTGTTTCTGTTCATCGGCATGGCAAACAATGTTGAAAAATTAAATATGTGCAGCTCTATGAATTACATTTGAACCAGCCAAATGTTAATTGTTTTAGTTTTACTTTGGAATGAAGCTAATTATATGGGGGCTAATTTGTGTACAATTAAGTGCTGCTAGTTAGCAGTCATGGACCTTTTAAAAATATTTATTCTATATAAAGAAGAAAGGCCACATCCCCCCCCCCCCCCCATGTCCTGCTTCTTTCACAGGTGTGAGAGTGCAGCCAGCCCACTCAAATCTTTTCCTACACTGCTACCCTCCCCTGAACATGGACAATTCTATGTGCTCCTGTTTCTCCCTGCGGTTCCAGTGATTCTTCATAAGGAATTATTTATTAACGTGGAATTTATTTTAACTGTATCCGCTTGCCTCGGCTACCAAGATCACGGCAACAGCAAGATAAAAATGAGAACAGTGGCAACTGTGAGGTTTATCTCCTTATCTCCGATAGTTACTCATTTTTCCACAGAATGGGTGTGACCTTTATGTCTTTGCAGCTGTCCGAACATGGCACAGGTGTCGGCAGAAGGGGATCGTGGGAACTAGCAGGTAGAAGAGAGGTGAGCATCCCCTGTCCTGCAGATTTGCAAGCTCAGACAATGCATGCGACTGAGACGCTGTTACCTGCAACAATTCTGTCAGCCAAACGCTGGCAGCATGTCTGCGACACTCCCGATAACAGCTGTACGGGGGCAGCAGTGCAGGGGAGACCTGAGCACCATGCTGAAAGCCTCAAGTCAGGGACAATAGAGGGCCAATGAAAAAGATGCATGTAAGCAGGACAGAGGCAGGGAGCCGTGGCAGTCAGAGCAAAGAGGCTGACACACCTACATCACTGCCAGATGCACAGGCTGGCCCAGCGGGAGAAGCCCACAGCCTCACCCAGTCAAGAAGCACTGTGGGGACAGCTGCCAATAGACAGCAACCCAACATATGTGACATGTCACTATCAGGGACAAATGTGTCATCTGTCCTGACAAGGTGGCTAATTGTGTTTGTTCTGCTTCAATGGACGAATAGCGGAAAAGTGAAGCTGTCGTCTGCTAACCGGCCCTTACCTACAAGCCATTAAACAATTCTGTCTATTCTATGCAGCACCCCACACCCCAACATAACAGAGACTTGAAGAGAAGATTATTCAGAAACAGACATCAGAAAAAATTAATTAGCTGAATTACTGAATTTGGCAATCAGCCTGAGCTAAGTGTCTAATGTCTAGGATGAGTTCATCATTAGTTCAGGGAATACTGCATTGGATACTGTATTGGATACTGCATTGGATACTGTATTGGATACTACATTGAATACTATACATTGTCATCTGTTTCTGTATCTGAATATTGTTTGTTTCAGATCACAATATAAAACACTAAAGCTTAATTCTTTTTTTTTAACTTTAAGTACAGTACAGTATATATTTTTCATTCTGCTGAGAATGCATGAATACTTTATTATTTTTGCTAGAATAAAGACTTTTTTTTGCAAATATAACTATGACTAAGAACAAATCTGTCAGCATCTATGGGAAAGTTTTTCTGTCACTGCACTTGACTGTGATTAATGCCAGTGTCTGTGAATAGGCTTCACAAAACCATGAGAGCTATGAACTAAACCATTTTTGTCTCATTTAACCACAGGCCAAGAAAAGGTTTGCTTATAATTTCACCCATTACAGATTTGTATATTATCCTAGTATGACTTTGGTAAGAGTCTTTTCTCCAAACTATTTTTGTAGCACTACATGGAGAACGAGCGGTGTGCTAGCTGTGAATCGCTGGTTGAAGCTTGTCTTACACACAAATTAAACACAGATTGCATGTCAAACTTTACTTAAAAGCACCTGAATGGCTTGATCTTACAATACAGAGGTAAAAGAGATCTGCACAAGATTCTGAGGTGTGTAATCCAAATGGTATACGCCAAACTCACGAGTTCTTCCATAGTACACTGATAAAATGATCTGTCATTACTGTGTCTGTCTTGTTATCATATACACTAAACATATGGTGCAATGTTTAAGTTTAAAAAATTCAGAATAATTCATTTAAATCTGAAGTGAGCACTTTGCGATTTGTTTAGAGTGGTGACATAAATAAACAATTGTCAAGTTATTCTGTTAGTTTGTTAAATTTTACTACACATTTGCCATTTTTGATCAGTGTAGCACAGGCGATAGTGTCTTATAGCTATGTAACACCGTCTGAATGACATTTAAAAATTTACATTTGAGAAACACGCCTTCTTCTGATGTTAAATGTTATTTTAGTTTACTTGTAAAACTAAAAGTTTCGTCTTTGGAAAAAGGAAATGTTACTGAACTGGATTTTTTATTGCTCTGGGAAATGGCAACACGACGACAATGAGAGCAATAACAAAAAAAACTGAAAACCCGAAGTCGAACAGGCGTGACCTTAAAACGCGTTAAACATCACTCATATAAAATTGTTCCCGTTGTTCACTGGTTTTTTCATCACTTTCTTCTCAGCCTCCTGGTTTCCCCTGAAGTGTCTCTTTGTCTGATACCCCCCTTTCATCCCTCTCCATCTCCCAGGTTCTTGTGCATTCTCTCTCTCCCTGCATTAACTTGCTCAGGGTAATGTGTCATTCACATGGACCACACAGGCGGAAACACACACACACACACACACACACACACACACACACACATGCAATTATCACTCTATTCCTGCTACTGTCTCACATGGTGACAGAAAAGGTCACCACTGGCTGTGTGTTCAGTCAGAGCTCAATTAATAAGAAAAAAGCATCAATTAAATCCAGCCCAAGGTTATCTGACCAAGATCTGTCCATATCATACCATGGTTTGAGAACTTGGCTGGGAGCCAAATGGCAGGCTGTTCTTCTGCCTAAACACTACTTATGCAGATGGTGGTGGCTGAATTCTCAAGCTGTGTCCCACGTTTCACACCAATGTGTAGAAGTATCATCAGTAATACTGCCAACACCCAGGTGTAAATATACATATATACCTGCACCAAATTCAGTCATTCACTTCAGCCATTGATGATGCCAAATGTGTTTATTTGAGAGACTTGGCTCAAACTCGAGGACCCTACAGCAGAAGCCCTCCTGCGATAAGAAACCAGCAAACATTGTTTAAGTGACCTCACTACCTTTTTCATAGTAGGAGAGCAGGCTGTTAGTTGAGCAGAAAACTACACCAAGAGCCACACCAAGCTTCACCCAACCAGCACCTCTGCATAACTGCAAGTGTTGTAGAAGCCACTGGGATTAAGTACCTCTTTGGAAACCTCTGCAGAGTCCCTCATACCATGAGTCACAGAAAGAGTTAAATTACAGATGACCTCCAGAGCCCAAATTTAGAGGCGACCTGGATGGAGTCACCAGACACACCACCTGAATGGCACAGCCGAGGCTGGTCGGATGCTCAGTAATTATTGCTTATGCTTCACATATTGGTTAAACACATTTCAGAGAACAGAGTGCAAAGAGCAAAGCAGAGCCTTCCGCACGCAGCACACTGTCAGACCTGTGTCACATGAACATCACCCTTTTCTGCCAGTCTAGTAATATATGCATTATAACCTACTCATTTAGGCTAATAAGTAACGGCTCCTTCTCTGCAAAGTTAAGACAAGTAGGAAAAAATCCCACCCATATTATTTTTAAAACATTTCACCTGAGTGTCCTTCTATTGTGTGTCCCAAGCCTTAGCACACTCAGCTTGACATGCTAATAACTTCTCCTAAATGATAAAGGGCAATGGGCTATAGAATTAATAAACAAATAGAGTTGGCAGCAAGAGACACAGTTGCATCCATTGGAAAAAGCAGTGAATTCAATTGTGCTTGCAATGTACTATCTGCCTCACATCTTTGACACTTTGGACAATAGCATCTGCTAAATGAATTAATGGTTAAAGTAAATGTAAAATTTAAAAAGCCGCACAGACATAAAGTCTGCAGGGTGTTTTAGTGAACAAGACATCGAAAAAGGTTCTTTTTGAACCACTACAAATTTGCATTTCATTTGGAATGATTTTTCATCAAAATATTTTTGTAGCTGTAAATGAGAAACCAATTAGTGGTTAACTAGTAGAGAATTATCTTTTTCCCCACAAATCCACCTCTTTGGCAGTGAAGTGAAGTGTTACAGATGTGATCTTGCAGGCCTGCATGTCAAAAGCAAATTTAGCTCATAAATCAAAACCAAACAATAAATATAGCACCAAAACAGCTATTTTGCTGCTATGCTTCCATATGTATCTAAAGCAGAATATATATACAGACAGGGGCGGCATGGTGGTGCAGTGGTTAGCACTGTTGCCGCACACCTCTGGGACCAGGATTCCGGTCTCTGCCTGGGTCACATGTGTGTGGAGTTTGCATGTTCTCCCCGTGTTGTCGTGGGGTTTCCTCCGGGTACTCCGGTTTCCCCCCAC
>JABFDZ020000090.1:1810738-1835055 GCA_019775955.2 Pollimyrus isidori | reverse complement strand
GATCTAGAAAAGGCAAAGACCTTAGTCACTGGTGAAAGATACGATCAGTTTATGTCATGAGTTTAGAAGCCAGATGGTCTCTTACAGGAGCACCAGTGCCACAACTGAGAAGAACAGCCAGAGGGATGATCCTGATCAGGAGCTTCTTGATGTCCAACTGCGAAACAACATCAACAAAAGGTGATTAAAAGTAAAGCACTTTAGCCACATTAACCTCCCCATTCTCCCCCCCCCCCCCCAAGACGTAAATATACTTCAAGATTTTTTTTTTGATAAAACATAATTGTCGTTATCAACCAATAATTGAGTTTTGTCAGTTACATTTAATATTTAAATATATCTGCAGTGGATGTGATCTTGAACAAAAAATGACAATCCATCCATCTTCCGGCTTATTTGTCAGGGTTCTGGGAGGCGTGCCGCCTACCTCAGACAGTGCAAAGCTGAAGTTTACCCCGAACAGGGTGGTTGCTGTTAAAAAAAGTTATTTTTTTCAATGACAGGCAGTTTCTTGATGCTGTGACACAGCTAAAATATGGAAATATCTAAGTTGTTTCCTATTAACTTTCCCTTTATTTCCCTGTCGACAGGGTGCCTGAGGCTCTGTGGTCTGCGTCAGGAATGCCTTTTTGACTCAACTCTTGTTTCATTGGATATCAGGTCAGATTCCAACACCTCCTTCACTTCAGCCCCTGCTCAGGAATTCGGCTGACTGGGGTTTCGTGACCAGGAGCATAAATATGAAAGTAGTGGAGATGGGGCTGATATATGGATATGAGACACAAAGGTTATGAGCTTATGGTTGAACACTGATTATTGGGTGGGGGGGGATATTGGAAGATGGATTTCAAACTTAAAAACAGTGATGTTGTGACTTTACAAACTTACAAATTATAAGATTTTTTGTGGGAGCAAGACCGCGCTCTTTTTGATAGCAGAGCTAATTATATTAAATGTTGTTGGTGTCATTGTTCGATATAAATAAACGAGGATCATAAGGAGTGTAATTGAGGGCATTTTTAATTCCATCCTGACTTGTGTAGCTGGCAGGCTGGGCGATGGCGCAGGAGTGCGGTCGACAGTATGAGCGTGTGGCCGAGATCGGCGGCGGTGCCTATGGGACGGTGTACAAAGCACGGGACCGCCAGAGTGGGCAGTTTGTGGCTCTGAAGAGCGTGCGTGTGCAGACCAACCAGGATGGCCTGCCCTTGTCCACAGTCAGAGAAGTGGCCTTGCTCAAGCGACTGGAGCAGTTCGAACATCCAAACGTGGTCAAGTAAGAGGGCGCGGTGCCCGCATTGAGCAGCTCTCGGTGAACGTGTGGCTTGGGGGTGTCATCTGAGGTGTCAATGTGTGGGTATTGTGACCCAGGCTGATGGACGTGTGTGCCACGCTGCGGACAGACCAGGAGACCAAGGTAACTCTGGTGTTTGAGCATGTGGATCAAGATCTCAAGACTTACCTGAGTAAGGCCCCCGCTCCAGGACTCCCCGCAGACCGGATACAAGTAAGCCTGTGCCCCCCCCCACCCCAGCCTTTGTAGTTCTACCAAACCGTTCAAAGAACTAATTAGTTTCACTCCTTGATAGGACCTGATGCATCAGTTGTTGCACGGATTGGCGTTTCTTCACTCCAACTGCGTCCTGCACCGGGACCTGAAGCCAGAGAACATCCTGGTGACCAGCCGAGGGCAGGTCAAGCTGGCAGATTTTGGCCTGGCTCGCATCTACAGCTGTCACATGGCGCTCACCCCGGTGGTAAGGATGTGCCTCAGTCACTGGGCCAGCAGAGCACTTTTTGGAGAATGGTGCACTGTTAAAATAAGTGGTCACCTTGGGTCAACTCCCCTCCCATTGTGCACCATGAGCAGGATACTGACCATTGATGTTTAGATGGGTGATAGAGCTCAAAGTCAAATTCCCCCCTGGTTCGCACCATTCCTGACGTCCATGGCCCACTCCATGACAAACCCCCCCCCCCCACTGCACATTTTCATTCTCTCAGGTGGTCACACTGTGGTATCGTGCCCCAGAAGTTCTGCTTCAGGCTTCCTACGCGACTCCAGTTGACATATGGAGTACAGGCTGCATCTTTGCAGAGATGTTCCGACGCAAGTGAGTCCAGCTGAGTTTGTTTACACACGGGAGAACCGTCCATTTTAGGCCGTCTGCAGCACCACGTGCATCTGCCTGAGGTGTCTTTTGTTCTGTAAGGTCTTTTGCTGACATCATGTGGTTAATTGGAGCGGTGCACCCTCTAACCTGTGGTCTACTGATAAAGATGGAAATCCCAAATGTCTTTTTATCAATCTGACTCAAGACCAACTGTCGGTGTGCAAATAAGGGGAGGGTTGATGCAGGAACTTCAAATCACTCTGAGAAGTGGCAGTAGGCCTGACACAAAACAGGCACTGTGCCTTACGGCTGACGGTGACACGCTGGGAACGCCCTTTCGCGTCTCCTGATGGGAACACTGCTTTCTGGAATGACATGCTCTCTCATCACTCCAAATCTCCCCTCAGGCCTTTGTTCTGTGGTGACTCAGAAGTGGATCAGCTACGGAAAATTTTCGAGTGAGTATTAAGCGCGGTATCTAGGAAGTAGAAGTTAAACCTCGCTTTTGCGTTTCCAGAACGGTTCTGTACCTTCTCCTTTTCCAAAATTTCTGCAGTATGATCGGCTTGCCGTCAGAAGAAGAATGGCCGCCAGATGTCACGCTGTCACGGTGCCTTTTCAGCCCCTGTGGTCCCTGTCCAATCACAGATTGCGTCCCTGAAATCAGCCACCAGGGGGCAGATTTGTTGAAGGTAAGACAAATGTGACTTGGCAGAATTAGGGGAAAGGTCAGTGTGATATCAAGCACATTGCAGGCAAATTCAGAAAATGTATTCTTGTTTAATTTTAATGCGTAAAAATATTACTTTCTACAGGAGATGCTAAGCTTTGACCCTCTACGAAGAATCTCTGCCTTGAATGCTCTGGAGCACCCTTATTTTCAGGAGGGATGAAGGGGCTGTAGAGCCAGGGAATAGTGTGACCACAACTGGCCTTTTTCTGGGCATAGGATGAGTATGCAGTAGGTCTGAGCAGATCACTAAAGGCATTAATTGAAAAAGGAACTTTGAACAGCCAATCCAGGCACTGGATCAAGGGTGGGAATATGCAGGGGGGGGGGGGGGGGTATGTGTGTGGTGTGACATTGATGCCAGTATATATTTGTACCCCCAGATTTCAGCCCATAATTGTTAGGTTTGCCTGCTGGATATAATGCAACTAATGGTTTATACACTAAATTACATTTTGACCAGTACTCTGGGGCAGCCAAAGGTCAGTGGCAGTACCCTTGTCAGGACCAAATGACCCAAGACATACTTTTGCCAGCAGATACTAAGCGTCATTAACTAATGTCATCACTTTACTGATAGATAGCAGCATACTGATGCAGGGACAGGACGACACTTGGCTTTAGGATGTTAGAGAAACAAACTCGCATTTGGGTTAATAAAACCTATGGCGTGTTAGACTGTCATCTGTAGGGAATATCACTGACTTTGTGTCACCTGTGCCTCTGCCTCTACTTCACTCCAGTTTCTGCTGCTCTAACCCTTCCATGCTAACTTTAGACATGTAATGCATGAGTATTAGTACAAACTACTGTAAAGTAACTGTATTAATATAGTCATGACAAATAAACGCTGCTCGGCGAGAAGGTGTGTCCTCACATGCCGGTATGACTCTATGGGGTGTATGAGTGATGGGTGCAGGAAGTGGGGCACCTTTAATCAGGAAAGAACTTGAGGGGCTTCAGCAGGATATGAAATTGGAGATATCTAAAGGTTTTGCAGTTTTATTTAATTAATAAGAAAAATTTACATCTCTTTGAGTAACATCATAGTTAACAATCAGAAATACAGATCATGTGGTTTTGTGGTGAGGCTCCTTGAAGCTGAGCATTAGGGTCAGCATACAGTAACTGCATGGAACTAAATTCCTATCTCTGCAAATCATTTCTTCAGGAAGCAAAGGGGAAAAAGAATACAGTAATACTCAATGTGTAAAAAAAAAAAAAATCAATTTGACACTGGAACTGATTTGGCAAAAAAAAAAAAAACAGCTCGAAAAGAACCCAACCGTGACAAATAGGCGTGTTGCAGGTCTGCACTTTTAAACCAGAGCAGAAGAGCAACATCCTAATCAACCATCAAGACAAATACTTGAGATGAGTACTCATTCTGGTTTAACTCCATATAAAACCATCAAAACATGCATATGGACTGGACTTGTTTTAAAACCATTACAAGTACGCCATTTACATTTGAAGAAGTGTCAACAAAGGTTGCAGAGAATATCCTGAAGCAGGCATAGCGGAGCACATACCCTTTCCCATATGGCTCAGGAATCCCTCCTGCCAGCGAATCGTACCGTTTTCATAGATTTCAAATAAGCTTAAGACGCAACTCATCAAAAATATCCCGCAATCAAAGTCATACGCACCACAAACCACGCAGTTCATTTGTAGGGACATAAGTTTAGATAACTTGCTGATCAATTTGACATGGTGATGCAATAACGTGCCTTTATACGTGATCACCCCATTTCACCTACATAGACTTGTCCGAATGATACTTACCATTAGAATATTTATAAAGACCATAAACTAAGGTGCAGAATATAATTTTTATATTGACGAGCGTTTTTATGCATATACTTTATATTTTTAGTTTTATGGATAGGATACAGTGAACAGGGTTTTCACACGGTTCATGATGAATACACCTGGCTAAGGTTAAGAGACCTCTGCAATGCAGGGGTCCCATACTGCAGTCTGTCTTGCACCCACTAGAGGGATCTCTTCTGCTTCGGCACAAAAGGTCAGAGACCCTGATTATTCTTTCGGGAACATGTCCACAGAGGTGGTGGAATAAAGCGAGTCTGTCGAGACCATCTGGCCTCAATGCCTGTCGTGTGGATATTACAGCTGACATGAGACACTTCCTGTATGGCTACCGTTCACAGAGTTTGGCTTACAGTTTTTACATCTCCACTGTCATCCAGGTTAGCCGTTATCTCAGATACAACATTGGCTACTGCCTTCCCTTAGCATTTAAAGCCATACTCTACTTTTATACAAAAAAACACAAAAATAGACTAGCACATACCATATGAACTTCATTATCTAAGTAGCACAGTCATCATAATACGCTGCACTAAAAAGGCATGTATACTGACATCAAAGCAGGACTTTCTCCTAGTAATGTCCAAAACAGGCTTAAAAGGGGAGCAGGTTAGAGAAAAGGTTAAGCCACTCTGAGGCTTGGAGCAGATGTTCCCCTGGCCAAGATAGAGCACTGACATCACACTGCCAGGATCTTGCTGTGTGGCTAAAATGGAGAATGTGGTGTTTCAGCTGTATCTATCCCCTGAGAGACCATGGGGGTGGGGGGCAAGAGGTATGGCAAGTTCACAGATTGACATCATTGCCGCACGCTGGGGAGGCTGCGTATGTGGACAAGGACTTGATCACTCAGTTAAGAAAAAGGAAGAACAAGGTAATTATGTCTGGTTGGAACAAAAGTCCGCGGAGGTCAGGCAGGACCAAAGAAGGTAAAAAGTTATAAACAGGGAACCAAAGTCCTCAGGAACTACTGTACAAACACCAGAAAATACTGTACGGATTACGAATGTTTGCGTCCACATGCTTTTTTGTAGTCTCCGCTTGTCAACAATAATATTTCTTGTGTTCGTGTATGCCTTTCTGTGCATATATGATAGATGGCTCAGTAGAAAATGAGAAAGGATTGTAGAGCGAGTACTTGCTGTGTGTTTACATGGCACATGTGGTGTGGGTGTGCATGTCCGTGCTGTGCGCCGTGTCCGTGCGTGTGTGTGCGCATCCCCCTGCATTCCCATCGGCTGCCCTATAGAAAAGCACTGGGATTGGCCCTGGGGTCCTTCTGGTTCCTGTATCGAGCAGCAAGCCACACACCCAAGATCTGAAACGAACAACAAACCCATATGACACACTGGTGGGAAGCTCAGGGGGTGGTAATAATGTGGGGGAGAACTTTGGTCTTGCTCTCCAGGTAAGACAAGCTGACCTCTGTGAAACTGAAGAACAGGCCGACCCCACCCAGGATCTTCAGAGCTTCCGCTGAGTGCCGAAGCATTTTATCTCCGCAGGACTGGCAAACATTCTTCCGACATTGCTGGGAAGGAAACAGAGTGACAGGCGGCATGCTTATACCTGTTAGATCCAGTTCTCAAAAGATACCAAGCACAGACCAACAAGTTGCTTTAATTTCATAGGATTGTTCAAAGTTTCCCTGGGAACTCTTTACTCTGCCAATCATCATGGTTAATGAACTAATTCTCGTTTCACCAGGTTCTCTCCTTCCATAGTTACAGCAGGCAACCAGAACTCTCCAAGTTGATTCCCAGCCAATCACTATCATTCAAACCTCTCCTGCTCATTCCTGCACATTCCTGCTCATTCAATTAAGCTGAAATTTGGTGTTTTATTCAGTCCCACTCAAAAAATATAACAAACATTTACCTTTAAATCAAAACAAAAATACACGATTAATCTCCATGAGGTATTAAGGTATAAGGGACCGTACTAGGTATTATATATATAAAAAAAGACATTTGACAGGCCACAGGTTTGCTGAAACAGAGGATGCCGTATATGAAAAATTGAGTGAAATATTAAATAAATAAAAGCAATGGGGAACTTCAAAACAATCCAAAACATAAAAGGTAGAACCTGAAACTTAGCATTTTAAGCTTTTTGGCCTTTCTAGGCAAGTTCCATTTGCTTTAAAGCACAGAACTGGTGACTGGAATAGACAGCTAGGCCAGAAACTACACACTAGCCACATGCCCCTGCTTTAAGTTAGAGTTTCTATATTTCTACATATTCAGTCACATGGGTAAGCATTTGATTCTGGAGAAGTAAAGGATTTTTAATTAAATTCAATTTTCATTTATTACTGAAATTTCAAATACGATTTGTCCTGTATCATTAGCAATTTAGCATCCATAAATGATGTACTGCCACATATTCCTGTTAAATGTCTTGGGGCAAAAGAATGCAACTATGGCACTATGCAATTTAAACTGTTTTGACATAGAGTTTTGTATGGTGACATTGCCAAAAAACAAAAAAAAAATACAGACTAAAACAACCTTTTGTTTAGATTCATTAACCATGTTCTTAGCCACAGCTAGAGGCTTCCAGTCCTAATGACTAATGCAGAAAAATAGCCCAGGTCTCATTGTAGAGCCACTTACAGCATGGCAGGAAGAAACATCACTCAGAAAGTGCTGATAGTCAGCTGTGATGTTCAGCAGTCCGCAGCAGTTCAGATTCATCTCCAGCTCAACCTTTGTTTCGTTCTGTAACATCTTCCAGGTGGCATTCAGGAGCGCCACCTGTAGGTAGGAGACAGAGGTGCAAGTGGGCGATTAGTAAGAATGAAGATATGGATGATGAGGGAAAGGCAGACGAGTGAAGGGGGTGTGGGGACATTTGAACAATAATGACCCACAGAAAAAGAATGTGTAAGACATTTTTACAAAGATGAAATCCAACGTATTACCAGATACTCACTTGTTGTGAACGGTTCATTGCCAAGCAAGAACAGGATACTCCAAACTGGAAAAGGAATACTAAGAGGAGAATGACCATATACTGGCAAAGTCGTCAAGGAAATGTCAACAGCAGTGCAGCAGTAATGTGTTGTTTTACAGCTGTCTCTAATATTAAATCACAAAAACAAACTTTGCCAATCAAACTAATGTTGATTGAAAGACCGGTAAACTCATGGTGATAGGTAATGTTATGAAACAGTACATAATCTAAACTGGAAGCCAGGCAGCTCTTGCTACCTTACACTACAGCTGGGGCCAGAAAAGATACAAAGAAGAGCATGACTTGGTGATGATTGAGGGCTCCAATGAGGCCAACGATGGCGATGAGCAGCAGGAAAACACCCACAGCGATCACACCGCCAATGATGTGGATGCTGAAGACAATGCCGAATCCTTTGGCCCAGGCTGCTACCCCAATCAGCAGCAGCCCCACTAGCTAAACAGAGAGCAGAAACAATGATATAAATAAGTTAAATTATAATCAAGGAGAATCCTCTGAAGGGCAGGTATGAAACACTGAGTGCAATATCTACTGAAACAAAATTTCAGAGACATCATGAATATGAATAATAGTAATAATAATAATAAAAAAGAGCAGCATTTGGAACCTGTATTCTTTTTAAAAGGAAGCATAACCATAAGCATCAAAAATAATACATGCATAAACTAAAAATTAGCAATGAAACGTTCTGTGACATGACTATAAGAGCATGGCTGCAGAAGGAAAACTAATGCACCAATAGACAGAGAGAATTTATGCTAATTCAGACATGGCTGATATTTGGAGAAGTGACCGAGGTGCAGTCTATGTAAAACTGGTACGTTACACTTATTAAACTTGCAGGCTAAAGGATGTGCCGATTTTCATTCCAGCTAAATTAACCTCTGACTTATATTCCTGACTGGTCACACAAAATTATGTTTGTCTATTCATAGATACAGTGCCACATACACCAAATAGAGTCAGCCTGCCCTTACTTCCCTGAAGGCATCCCTGTGAGCACTCTATCCTTGGCAATCTTTTACAAATTTCAGGCACACAAAAACATGAAAAGTATCCTAGCAAAACAAGGCACCAAGCACTCAAAATGCCATGATTCATTTTCCATCGATGGCAGGTTAACAAAATGCAACAAAAATACTGTGCACTCCCTGATCTAAAAAAGCTTGGTCTGGATGCAAACTGTAATAAGAACATCTTCAATGAATATAACATATTATTTAAGGAAGAGACAGACTATGAGGTACACTGAGTATCTCTTAAATAAAACATCTAAGAAGGTATAACCCTTAAACAAGCATATTCTGATAAATGAAGTCAAAATTGGAGCACCAGCTGTACGGAGCACATCCTCTATCAAAGCAAATGACCACCAAACTGACTGAACACAAATATATGTTCATATGCAGCATCCTTAATGAATCCACTGATTTAATCACACCTGGATATAGAGGCAGTTAGTGCTGGGCGATAAAACGATCTCGATTTTTTACCAATAAAAAATGAGGAGGATCACAATGATACACGCAGACTATAAAATTTGATCAACCAAGTTTCCTCTGCTTTAGAGAATGCGCTGAGACAGACAAATCGATGGCCTATCAAAGGTTTACTGAATACCAGCACAACAGCCAATAACTGACGACATTGTAGTTTTGCCCATCCTCCCTTAAAGAAGCTATTGGTTCGTTTTACTTGGGCTTAGGTCTGTTTGCAGCTGACGCGCCATGGAGCAAGACCTGACTGCAATGGCAGCACTGCCAGAAAGGTGTAGATAAATCCATAGAAATATCACCTTCTTTTACAATAACCAACTCCTGATACAAACTGCTAGCAGTGAATAAAACTATTGTGTATAGTGGCTCTGTGTAAAAAGATGGCTGCCAGGAAAAAGATAAAATGCATGTATTTCAAGGATTCAAAGTTTTTATTGTCATGTATTGTGTATTGTCAATGGCGGACATTCATATAAATGTAAGTAACGTTAATACGTTTATTTTACTGATGTATATGGTGGTGTGTAGCCTGTCAATCTCTGATGACAGTTATAGATAACTTGAGTTTGCGATTATATCGACATGTTCACACACGTAAATGTTGGCAGTCAAATGCTAGTCCGTCACTTCCAGTAAGTGCAAAGCGTTAGTGTTTCATTTAGGACAGCATTTTACCCATGGTAGTGTGCACTACAGAAGGAAGTACGCAGTGCGCACTACATCTCAGTGCACTGATGCAAGTGTGCGATTTTGGACAGATCCCAAGAATAGAGGTAGACACGTGTTGCAGTCAGTTCTGTCCTGCTTTATTTTAGGTTTGCCCTTTCACATATTTGCAATATTATACAGTTATGCACATTACATTATTATATGGTTTTGGTCATTTGAGCTATGTTTTTTTGAATACTTGAAAATATCATTTTATGGAAATTCTGTATGTAAACAGTAAAATTTGTTGGAAAATAAGCATGTTTACTAATATTGTTTATTTCAGTGTATTCATTCTATTTGTCATTTTATTATTTTGATTATTACATTATTACATGGAACAGCATTGTGAAACTATAATATTGATAATTATCGACAACGGTCAATACAGGAAAAAATGTTGTGATTTTTATTGCCATATCGCCCAGCTCTAGAGGCAGCATATTAGCGAGTGTTACTTTTGCTTAGCAATAGAAAGCAGTCTATATTCCTGGTCACTTCAATGATGGTGGCCAGCAGCTAACAAACTAATAACAGCATCCAGTACTTGTTCTTCAGCCAAGGAGAGAAGGGTCCAGCTGCAGACGCCTGTAGAGTGGAGCTCCACAGGAAACACATGACCTCAACTCTGTGTTACAGCGAATAAACACTAACCTTAACCCTAACCGGTGCTCCGATTTACGCCCATAAAGATCACGCGTTTCCTGTAGAGGGTGACGTATTTCCGGTGGATCTCCACTCTACAGGCGTCTGCAGCTGGACCCTCTTGGGCCAAGGAAGCTGTAGCTGTCCCTTAGACGATACCTCCTTGAGATTTCGGCGCTAGGTTTACATACACATTACTACCAGTTCAATTATGCATTTACAATGAGGTTATTACTGAGAGCTGGGTAAGCCATAAGATTAAAAGGCTCATGAAAAACAAGTCTCGCATTAAATATCCTTTTAAAAATGACCTGCTTCTTCTTTGTTCTTTCCAAACTCCAGGAGAACTGAAGCCACATGTTTACCTGATGTGACATTTTTCACAGTACTCTCCCAATAACTATCAGTTATAGTACCAGCAGCAGATCTACCGGTAACACTAGACCAGCCCAGCTGTCCAAATACTCTGACAAATGTCAACTGAGGAATTTTATCAAAGCGTTGAAATAAACCCCCAAGGAAAAAAAAACGTGACAGCGTTTTACCAAGAAAACAGTTGCTGGAATTCCTTTTCTAATTACTTATTTTAACACGTCTAAATGCATGCTGCCATCGCTTTCATATGACAGCTGCAAATAAAAGATTGCGTCCTATTTTCAGGAAGAACACATTTTTAAAAATAGTGGAGAAATAAGTCAAAAGCACTGTACAATCTTGCATTGTGTGTGACTTAATCGCATTAGATAGATAGACGAAGATAGACGAAGACAGAGGCCTGACTGCTCGCATCACCTCCGCGTTTCTGCTTCCTCAAAGTCACGCGGTCCAATTAAAAAGGCGACCAACGATCAGCAAAAAGTCAACAAAATACAATAAAACGCGCCGCTAGCTGGCCACCAGTGCCGGCATGTCCGTGACGCGTCTCGCCGGCCAGACCATACGCAGTGTGGTCGCGATTATCCACATATTATGCTAATGAAGCGTATACAGTACTGCACTAATCAACTTCTCGTCCAAATAAAGCCGACATGTTACGTTAAAACATCGTATATAAGTACATTCAAGTTTACCTCAGAAAATCAGTACGAAGCAGCTTGCTAGCGGGCTAGGCTAAGCGGGCATCGCCGGGGTGACTAAACGCCAGTACTCAGGTTTTGCCCCGGCTCGGCCCCAGAGGAACGACCCACATACACCGGGCCGAGGCAGCTAACGGGGGCCGGCGATCACTCACCATGTAAACCACGTTCAGGGAACAAAGGGCGTTTTTCGAGCACGTAAAGCCGCCACACGCCATTTTGCACCCGGTCGGCTTCCACAGCCGTCGGTCGAAGCTTCTACGCTGTTCGCGTCCACTTGACAACTGTAAAGAGAGGAAGAGCCCAGCGCTTTGTCAGAGCCGAGCTCCCTCACCACCACCACCGGCCGAGGGCTCACCAACTTCCGCCGCCCGGCTCGTCCGGCGCAATCGTTAGCGTGTCACAGTGCAAGAGGCCCCGCCTTCTGCACGCAACCTGTTCCGCGCGTCGCCTGTTCGCATCTCGGTCATTGCGCGAAGAAAATTTTACGCTATTTTAAACTTATTTACCGAAGCGTTTTTTTTCGAATACGCTGTGCAAGGCGAGTACATAATACATCATGAACTACGTATCTTATGACAAGCCTCTTTTAAGGTATGTTGTCATCAAAGTTATGTTTTATGTCCAACCCAGTCTTGATATTGTCAACCATTTGCCATCCAGCCTAAAAAAATAAAAAGTAAAATGCGTATTTTTTAATGAGGGACGTCGTAAACATATTTGATTTCAAATACATTTTGAATTAAATAACATCACACTACTACTCTGTATACGATATTTTGCGGTGGATGGATGAATTTGACTACTATCCTGAGCATATTTGCTGGATTTCTGGTTTAAGCTTAATTGTTTATTTGGGTAAAATGAAATGCATACCATTTGATTAATCATATGGGTGCCACTGAGAAGCACTGTCACCTTACACCTCCAGGGTTATGGGGTTACACCCTGTGAGAATAAATGTTGTTCTCATGTTTTGCCTGTTTCCTCCCATAGTCCAAAAATATGCAGTTATGACAACTGGTATTTGACAGTTTTCCATGATTTGTGACAAGGGTAACCCAATATAACGTACCTGTGCTGTTTGGGATATTCCCTGTTCCGCTCCCCCCAAAACATTCACAATCACATTCCTGTATCAGTTAAGTGTTTTGAAAACGAATCTCTTTCACATTTCACTTAACCTTCTGCCTGTTCCTTTTTTCCTAAATTGCCGAAGCGTGCTCACCTCACGATACTCTTTTTCCCCCTTGCGAGGTATGTTATGGTTTAGCCAGTGATGCCAATATGACGCAGCATTAAATATGAAGGCTACAAATAGTCAATTGGCAGATATCAAATCGCAACACTCGTAGAGTAACTAATATAATTTGCCTCACCTAAAACCTACATTTCTTTAATTAAAAAAAATAATAATTTTTAACACTTCTGCTTTATAATAAATATAATGTTGCACTTTGCGCAAGGCAGGTACCAACCACGCATTGCAGGGTGGACACTCAGCCCCACATATAGTCAATTTAATTCAAGTAATCATGACAGCTCTATTATGTATGCATTATCCATTAATTAATTCGAGCCAATGAACGAAAGCAGATAACGGGATGATAGAACAAAGAGGCCTTAAGGCTCTGCTACAGAGCCTGCTGCCTCTCCTCACAGCTACCAGGTGGGAAGCCCTTGATGGCCGGTGAACGGTCCACAGTAGGGAGACCCTAAAATGGGACCCTGCAATGTGGGACATAATTGGATTGTTTTGGGTTGGGGATTCCATGCATTCATGGTGGTTCTGGGGGGTCCAGTGCCCCTGTGACAACATGCGTGCCCCCTCCCCAGGTCCCCCTAAAAACGTATGGCACTTGGGTCCGAAATAAATGTATTATTATTATTATATATCGTAAACATGTAAAAAATATAAACCTGGCTGTGCTGCGTGGTCGAATGGCTTCAGCTAGTGAAAAGCAAAGATAATGACAGGAAAAAAATAATCAACTTGTGGAAGCAAGACAGTCTAAAGAAATGTGAGTTACATACCTGGAAAAACTGTAAAATGTAACTGCAAATCATTGCATAAATAACTCATCGGTTCAAAACTGACTTTTGCTTCTTAATACTGGCAATCTAGTGTAAGTAATACTTGGAGGACATTAAGGTCAAATGCACCTGTTCCCCCCCAACAGAACAAATTGCCCCAGTCTGGCCCCTTGGGTGAAATGGTCTAGACCAGGGGTCTCCAACTCCGGTCTTGGAGAGGTACCGTCCAGTAGGTTTTGTAGGCTTCTGATGGGCCACAGCTGTTTTCAGATAAATACCAGGAACAGGTGTGGCTCATCAGAACCCAAAAGGGACAGAAAACCTACTGGACGGTAGCTCTCCTGGACTGGAGGTCTAGAACGTCCAATGCATGGTGGCCAAAATCTCTAGGGCAGGGGTGGCCAAACTTGACCAGAAAGAGCCGCTATGTATGTGGGTTTGCTCTGCATCTCCCTAATTGGATAGCTAATTAGTCGACTGACGGATTTAAGAATCCTCACACCTGGATTTTAACAGCTGACCTAAAGGTTATTGCAAAAACCTGTACACATACTGGTCCTTTGTGGATAAGATTGGTTACTCTAGCTCTAGGGGCACCCCTGTACAATACAGACACAATAAAACTCCTTAGTAAGTAAAGGAAAAGTTAATTTAGTTCTGTTGTAGTAGTCTAAGTGACTTCAATGCTTGCAGATCCATGATTTTTCATTTTATATTTTTGATGCTATTAATTTTAATGATGTTGGTCCCAAGAAGATGAATATAAATGAAGTGTCACACCCACACCAGATCAACTACAAGCACACCCAACTTCTCCTGAACAACAGAGCCTTTACTGTAAATTTGACTTTTAAGAAATTCGAACAGCCGCGAGTGATCCTGCCCAATCACTACATTTACATTAACCTTGGCTTTGGTAGATACCGTTTTCTTATTGGTCCAGAGATGTCACGCGGGTGTTGATCGTTTTCCTGCAACTGCACAGACAGTTCCAGCAGCCTATGGTAAGCCTATGGTCATTCTATGGTAACCTAACAGACTTGCCACTTCCAGTGAACAGTCTGACCAGACGTTCAGTCCTTATAGGGATATTTTTAAGTGCAGATTGCAATATTGGAACATTATTAAATGCTTGAGTGTTTTGTAGCATACAGAGTGTTATGGATGACTGAGCTTGTATTTTCGCGTATGACCTATAGTCACCGCGGTCTGCATTTTCGATTCTTGCCTTTGTGTCTCTCTCATACTGGTTGCCTCTAGGATTGCCTTCGTATTACCGACATTGAGCCTGTCCCTCCATTTTGCTATTGGATCTTAAAGCCTGTCCTCAACCACAACTCCTGTCTTCTAATTAACCCACCTTCCACTCTGCACATGGATCTTCTTCATTACTGAATACTTTGCCTTCTTCATGGATCCAGCCAAGGTGGAAAGAAGGCTGGCACAGCAACAGGAACAGATAAATGATTTGGTTCATTTATTAAGTGAGGGTCTGTCCCACCTTCCTGCATCAAGCCAAGCCACCGTAGCAGCTTCTGTGTCTTCTACCTCTCCAGTAACCTCTCCTCTAATACCTCCCCTCTAGTCCCTTTGCCCGATAAATATGATGGACACCGTGATTGCTGTAATGGCTTTTTGATGCAATGTGCTGTGTATCTGTATTACTATTCTGATAACATCCAAATTATATAACGGAAGGTGCAATTTATTATGTCTCTGTTACCTTTGGAAAATGTCACTTCAAAATAACCCTGTATGTCACTGTGACACCAGCTTCTTAGAGGCTCCAAAGCGGGTGCTCAATCACCCCGCCTAGGGAAGGATACCATGCTCAGTGCTTACCGTATGGGGCTAAATTCTCATGTACCAACCAAGCTTGCCTGCGGGGGGGGGGTGAATGGGAACAGCGGAGACCTGTCCAAGCTTCTGCCCTGGCTGGAGCTCGAATGCCAAGCCACGGAGAGGAAACACTGGAACCCATATAGGCAATCCCTGAGCCCAGAGGAACGACGATGACGGATATAGCAGCAACTTTGCCTATACTGTGGAGGAGCCGACCATCTCCGGGCCGCCTGTCCAGCTCGTCCTCCACCAGGCTTCAGTCCAAGATCTACTTGGGTAAGAATATCCTCAATAACCATTGTATGGCAACAATAATTAACTATTCTGGTTGAATTATCCAACAGAAATGTTTGCTTTTCTGTTCAACTGTTAATTGACTCTGGGTCTGCAACTTTGCTAGTCCTGTCTGGGCCTGCAAAACTAGAGGTTTGACGGCAAGCCATTAGGGGACAGCCTGCTTCCTCACCAGACACAACCCATTACCATGTATACTGCAGTCCTCTATTGCGAAAACATCCAGTTACCTTACCCTTGTGACCCTGTGATATTAGGATGTCCCTGACCGCAGAAACACGATCCCCTCACTGTAGGCATAATCAGGCCCTCTAACTCTCTAGCAGCCTCAAGGTTCTTTGTTGAGAATGATGGGGGTCTCCATCCTTGCATAGATGATTGAGTCTTGAATAATATTACCGTAATGTTTAGATATCCATTACCACTGATCCCGACAGATCTGGAGCGTATTAGAGAGGCTACCATTTTCATTAAATTGGTCTTGGGAAGTGCCTACAATCTCATCTAAGAGAAGGGGATGACTGAAAACTTTGTTTGTAACCACTAGGAGGCACTATGAGTACCTGGTGATGCCTTATGGATTAGATAATGCGGCAGTAATTTTTCAGTCATTCATTAACAAAGTTTTCTATGGCATTATCAGTTCCTGATAATTTAAATTGATGATCTGGGTTCACACTTCCTTCTGTTCTGGTCACCTGGATATAACCCAGATTTTGAACCTCATCAACCACAAGTTTTGGTGGCCCTCATTGGTAGATGTCCGGGATTATGTACTTGCATGTCACAAATGCAACCAAGTGAAGACCTATGATAAGACCCCTATGTTGATGCCAGCCAGGACCTTGGAGTCTTTACAGTGCCACAAAGATAATGTTTCAAACATCAGTATGGATTTCATAACCAACCTGTCCCCCTCACAGAAGTGTACTCGTTATTGACCAGTATTCAAAATGTTAATGAAATCCATTGATGTGATGTAAGTGGAAGGGAGCTTTGTACATTCAGACACATGTGAATCCTAGGAGGCCGGACAACCTACTAGGGGGACAGCAAATTTCTCTACTAACTTAATGATGACAAAGTTATCAGTGACTCCAGAGTAGAACAGTGCCACATCACTCACCTGCATTTGCCTGGAGCTACTATTTACCTTTAATGTATGTCTCGCTTAGACATTCATGATAGTGGGGAGACGTGAATGTGGTGACCGGCTACTCCACATTACATGCACAGTTGCTGTTGCTGTTTCTCCTCTAGGGTAAGCGATGTTCTTCCTAACTACATTGGCTCTCAAGGCTTGCTGGTAATGGACTGGTCCGGGGTAGTTTGGTCCTGGGTTTAGACTGGTGCCGTTCTTGAATGATGTTATCCAAAGCTGTTGATAACTTTACGTAGTTTTCAAACAACTTAGCTTCTCCTCAACAAGCGATCTGTACCTGGACCTCGGGATTCTGCCCTTGTCTATAACTTGCAAGCACAACAACGACCAGCCCAATCCTGTAAAGAGTCCAGAGCTCAAGGAAGAAGTCTGTAGCTAATTGATTCTCTTGCTTGAGTTTGCACAGCCTATCCTCTTGGCTATGTCCAACAACTGGGTGATCAAACACTTCACAAGAGCTGTCTGAAAGAAACAGATGAGTCAAGGATGTGGCTTTTCTTGCCCACTTGCAACATTGCCTGTGCACATGGGATGTGACAATTTATGAGAGAAGTGAAGAGTCCATCTCTTGACTTTGGGTCTTATTTTTTTCTATGCAGTGGTACCTGAGTTCTCCAACTCATTACAACCCGAAAGTTAAAAAATAAACAACCTAGAACTTGATCTGAATATCAGAAGTAAAACCATGAACGCCGACCTAAGATAACTTGTACGCGCAGGGAAATGAGTCACGCCGCATGTCTCTCAGAAACAAAGGGTAAAGCTTCAGTCTCAGCCTCGCATTGCCTGTGATAACACCATGTATGTTTACACTAGCTGAATACATATAGATAGTAAAAATACATTTAGACAATGGTAGACAGTAACAGTAATTATTATTATATAATAAAATTAATTTAAAAATAGATTTCTTATTCATTATTTTAATATTAATAATATAATACATTTAATTATAATAATATTGTCATGTCGAGCCGGACAGAACGGAGACAAAGGCACAGAGGTCAGGGTATCTGGGAATGCGGGGTTTAATTACAGGTAAGGCAGGCAAAACGCAGATGGACAATACAATGACCGGACTGGGGAAACAAACTGAAACATGTACTAAATACAGAGGACTAATGACAACAACCAGAAACAGCTGATCACACATATGGGGATTCCACATAGGGTTAACGAGGGGGTGTGGCTCACAGAAGTTGCAGATGATCGGGGCAGGACACATTGGGCCTCATTCACCAACTGTTCTTACTAACAAATTTGTTCTTAAACCCCACCTACACACTTTTCATTCAAAGATTATGACATTCACCAATGTTTTTTATCTGAATTTGTTCATAGCTAAGAACAGAATCTACGCACACTCAAGACCATTTGTACACACATTTGAGTAATGATAGTTTGTTCAAAATAATTGGTTATAGCAGTTTTGTTCATTCTAAAGTTCAGAAAATGATGGTATTTTAATCATTTATTAAAGTAAAATATAAAAAATAATTTTAGCGTGTAAAAATTATTTTCATGGTAGTAACGGTGGATTATAAATAGGTCAGAATCTTCATAAAAAAGTGTGTATGTGGGGTTTAAAAACAAATTT
This sequence comes from Pollimyrus isidori, assembly GCA_019775955.2. Lineage (NCBI taxonomy): Eukaryota > Metazoa > Chordata > Actinopteri > Osteoglossiformes > Mormyridae > Pollimyrus > Pollimyrus isidori. Next base: position 1,816,551 of record JABFDZ020000090.1, on the reverse strand, counting down.
GTTCGCAAGAACGGTTGGTGAATGAGGCCCATTGTTTTCACTTCACACATTGTTTGGATACATTTATTTTCTTACTTTACAAATTACTATTTTGATAAATGTGCTTAGATGTCTTTAGTACAGTATATACTCTTCTTGAATTAATCCAGTTCATTTTGTGTTTAAATGCTAAAAAAACATATTTAGGTGTAATTTTTTGGGCCGGGAACCAATTAATTGGTTTTCCATTATTTCTTATGGAAATTATTTCTCACCACTCAAACTTTTTAGGATTCGATGCAGAGTTCTGTATGGATTAAATTCGAGTTCTGAGGTTCAGTGTAATTTTTCTTTCTTTATTTATTTAAACCTAAAACCAGGTTGGTAAAGGATTTAAACTAAACATTGAACACCACACTTAACCAGGGGTGAAAACCATGTTGAATTCTGATAGACATTTTGATCAGCATGTAATGTGTACCATAGTAATTTAAAAACTTAGCCTTCGAATTTATTTCTCAGCTAAAACACTCTGGCATGGACACAGACAAGCTTTGCCAGGGACATGTACAGGTTGACCTTCCCAGCAATTAACATAAGAACTAACAAGCAAGATTTTCACAGCCACTAAGTAAAATCAAGCAGATTGAGGTGGCTTTTGAGGTCGTGTGAGTGTGACAATGCAATAACAGCTTTAATAGTGTGTATGTAAATAAAAATGCAGTAGATGCACCTTAATTTAATCATAGACTGAAGGTGACCCTGTTAGATTTTTTAAGGAGCACCCATGACAACTTGAAACTAATCAAATTAAAACTAAAAAACAGAAGGTCATGTATGAAAAAACTATATTTTGATACTTAAAAAAATACAATGTCAATGGACCCCAAAAGAGCAAAAACCCTTAAAAAATATCCCGTACTCCAGCCAAGCCAGTCAATAAAACAAATCCTGGTTAGTGCACAGCTGAAGCCAAGCCTTATAAAGGTAGAGTTTACTTACTGGGTTGAAATAACAAGAAGAGTATCGGTGGTTGAGGTATTAATCACGGTAAGTAAGTGTACCAACACTAAAGTACTCTATACTCTATACTGCGAGCACGTAGGGGTGTGGAAGTCTTGGGGGAAAGCACATGGGGGGTGAACTCATTCCGTTGGTCTGTCTCTTGTGCTGGTCTTTATGAAAGTTTGCGTTTTGTTTTCTCTCGCCACTGATAATCCTGTATATAGTCTGAAAAGCGCCCGTTTTGTTGGTTACGGATGTTCACGATCCTAACGCGGAAATGCTCCTCTCAGGCTTCCTAATGAATAAAATCCCCATTCTAACAGTCACATTGTTAGATAGGTCTAACTGCCCTCTTTTTACAGGTATCACGTTGCAAAAAATACCATGCTAATTAAGGGCGTACGGATCCATTCATAACAAAAATGCAGTTATGTTTAGATATCCATGTCATAATAGGCCTACTATCAAACAAACATACGGAGTTGTACAAAATATATGAATACTCTTTTTCATCTGTTATGGTCAATTTAATTGTGTATGCAGTCGTTATTATTACTTTCCAGAAGGTGGTGACAGTATGCAACTTTTAAAAAACAAAACCTTAAGCTTTCACGGTTAAATTAGTATTCTCAACCTGTTTCGTCACCAGTTACAGAGTAAAACTTTGTTTTTCTATATATAAAATATGAAAAAAAAATGTATAAAATGAAATGATGATCGCATTGGCTAATTGCCCTTATTTTATGACAGTGTAAATTAATAGGGAGAAAATATAGATCAGTAAGCAATGATCCATCTTGACAATCAAATAATATTTTGGCATACTACGACACATAATAGCTTTATTTTAGTTTATTATTGCAAATACCCCCGCACCAAAGTTAGAAATCTGCGAATGTTTGTTTTCCGTCCTTTTGAGAAGGTATGTCTAAGCATCCGCACAGTTTCATGTGCACTTCAAAAGAAACTAAAGAAAGTCACTCGCAGAAATCGGAATACTCGTTACAATCAGGAAGTGCTTTCACCGATACTGTCGTCAGGATGAGGGATCCTTTAACCTTTATTACAATTGCTGTCGTTTAATATTTTGATTGATGCTGTTCGTGGGACTGTCTGCCGGGTTTTTGGTGGGCGCAGGTGGATTTTTTGGTTCCGTCCTTGAGTCAAGATGAATAACATGAAATTAGCACATTCGAATGCCATTCGTGCGGAGGTGAAACGCCACGACAGTGCCAAAACTACCATCAAGAAAATTTTCAAGCAGTTGGAGCGAGTTGGCGATCAAGAGCTTCGCAGTGCTTTACAATTACACCTGCACGTCGTCCAAGGTGAGAGCGCGCCGTGTCACGAGGTCCCCTTTCGTAATGTTATAGGGATTGTGCCCCGGGATATGTGACAAACATACAACATAGTGTCATGGGTCGCCACCGCGTGTTTTCTAGCGGATTCTGACGTATAACTTAGTAGCTCAGCAATTGTAGTCTTGTATTTCCACACGTTCAGATTTTATTTGAATATATTTGGTTAAAATACATTATTATTTAAACTGATGCATTAGCCCAGTTTCCTCGTGATGTAAGTGGATAATATGGAGAGGTCAGTGTCTTTTGTTTTTGCAGTAAAATGGATTTATGTACTAGTGGGTCTTTGGGGTCAGTGTCACGTTAAGTTTGTACGGGCCACAGATCAGAGCTCAGAGATTATTCAGTAACGAAAATCAGTAATTGACACATTAATTAATAGGTAAATGCCATGACCAATGTTGCATAAACAGGAAATGCAGGAACGGCTGAGATGCTGTGTGACTGACAGCACTTGCTAACTGCTTGAAACATTTCAATGTAACAAAGGTCTGAGGCCAGCTATCTACAGAGCACTTAGCATGGCTGCTGGTTACGTTATATGCTTCTTTTTGGTTCATTTGACATTTACCAGTTTAGAGGCATTTTTATGAGAGTGAAACTCTTATTTTCAGATATGCATCACAGACTGAAGTATTCATCATACATGCAGTGGTGTGCAAAGCTTCATATCGGAAATGGTTAAAATAGCATGAAGGACGTTAAATATCCTGAGCCCAAAGCATAAGTGGTATACATATGAGGAAAAAACCAACACGTGACCTTTACTGCAGTAATATCAGATATCTGACTTCCTGCCTGCAGCAAAAGGAAAGCAGAATGTGGATGCTTGTCTTTTGATAGTAATATAGATTGATAGATTGTTTTAATTACATTAATGATCTAGGATTTCTGAATCTGATTTTGAAGTGTATTTCAGTGCTACATTATGTGAAAGTGAAGCTTTACCTCATTATTCAAGTCCAAGTAATATTACCGGCATTTGTAGGTTTACACAGCAGTAAATTGTCCTGGTATTTTCAGATGGACCACCTTATGATGTTAATGTTACACTGGTATATAAAGATATGTCCCTATTTTAACATACACTTTATGGTAACCAATCAAACCCTAGTGTAACTGAATTCTACAAATTGCATAACGTGAACCTGCTTGGAGATGCTTTTGATAACAAATTCTCTTTGAACTCCAATAGCATTAATAACAGAGCAGTGCAAACGTCTTTCTGCAGGACATATCCGACGATCCCTTATCACAGAGCACTGGATTTTTCTATGAAGTCACTGCTTATATTGATTTAGCATGTGTATTTGCTGTAATCGTGGGTTGTCTCAGTTATGGGGCAGCCTGCCTAAGCTGATGACGGTAGGACCTGCTAAATTTTGGCTTATTTCCTGTTACTCTTCAACAGTCTTTAAACCCACTTCCTCCCTGTGCAAGACAGCACTGCCCTACATTTTTCAAAGCTCCTCCATGGTTTTCTCTGACCAAGCCTTCATGTTTTTTTTTTCTTATATATCTCTTTTTCTATGGTCCCTGTCAGTGGTCGCCATTCACTCGCTTGTATGTTTTCCTACCGAGTTCTCTGTCTCTCAACTACAGTCTTACTTCCTAGGACTGATCATGCAATTGATTTACAGGAAGTGTATTTCAGTCAAGTTAATTTAATTTAATTTAGTTTTATATAAATGCATTCATAGCAGATCTGGGCCAGAAGCAATAGCACAGCTGCATTCACCAGCTGACCTTAAACCTGTGATCTAGTTCTTCAGTTTAGTGATAAGAGAGAGAAAGCACCCAGCAGTCTGGGGCCCCTGGCTGGGAGGGGGCCCTCTAGGGTGGCTCATTACATGGCAGATTTCAACAATGCATCTGCTTTATTTCTGCATTCCATTTTTCGCAAAAGTGAAAATAAAGAACTTGCATTTCTTAAATTCAGTTTGGTGATATTATTAATTTAGATTTCACTCTAAAATAATGGTAATCGATTTTACTATGTTTGAGGAGGGTGAGTTGGGAGCCCCATGGATTATTTTTGCAGAGGACCCCCTGAGTCCCTAGAATCGCCTCTGCTCTAGTTCAAAGATGTAGGTTGGGCCACACGACTCTTCTTTTTTCTGTCTGGCTTCTTTCCTATTTACAATCACTAAAAACTCAAATGTTGATTGGTTGGCTTTTGCCTAGCTTTTGAGTGAGCCAAGCCTGTGACTGGCTGGCCTGGTCCCTCTCTGCCCCCCCTGCAGGAAGAGGGGCTTAACACTGTAGGCCTTGTTGTCACATTACCATCCAGTTCCCGCTGCAGCGTTTTCCCTTTTTACTGGCCAAACCATCACCTCCGATTCAGCTGTTGTTGTCCAGCTTCTCTTCCTATAACCCCCACACTTCACACACCACAGCCTTGTCCCCCCACCCCAGGTGGTATCCACTGCTGTGTCATCTTGTGGCCAATCACCTGCTCATAGTTGACTGTAGTCAGTTCACACCAATACCCTCCTGGAAGCTTAGCTCAGGTCGTTACATGGTCAAACCGGCACTGGTTCAGATCCCAGGGTCAGCAGAGTGATACCACCACTGGGGCCTTGACAAACAGTTGCTCCTGGGACAATGTGTCTCAAAAATGTACATTGCTCCGAAAAAAAGCATCTGCTACATAAGTGTAAACGTTAAATGTACCAATTAGCAGCCCAGCCCAGCCATTTTGCAGGAAAGGAACATGTAGCATGTTATATGGCGTAGAGATCAGTCTCTAGCACACAGTAGCAATCTCTGTGTGGAGTGACTTTTTCCAATTCCCTCCACTAGCTATGCACTTGCGGTCCATCCCTCTAAACCTGAACCCATCTTCCTTAGATTGTATGTTTATAGACTCAGTACAGCCCAGAGCAAACCCTGTCTGACCTCAGAGGTCTGGCAGTTGGGCTGTAGCTCCTAGAAGATAAAGTGCTCTTCCTTTGTCTGTAAACGTCTAACCCCTAGCCCGGGTCTTAATGGAGAATGGAGACCCCTGCCTATCACTGGTGCAGTGTGAGTCCTGTGGTGTACTCTGTGGTTCCAGTCTGAGGTGCAGGGTTATAGAAAACAACACAGTATTATTGTGTCATATTACCTGGCTTTTCTGTACTACCCAGATCTGAGGGGAAGCCCAGAAATGTGCAGGGCCTGGGTTCTCCAGGACTGCAGTTAGAGACCCCTGACCTGGATGCTGGGGCTGTGGATGTGATATGGAAGATTCACAGCTCTCTCCCCTGTACCTGCCTCCGATTGAGGGCACTCTTTAAAACAAGGCCACCTCTCAGAATGTCTCTGACTGTCAGACGCCCCGGATACTCCTGCATGTGAACCACTGGGTGGGGAAACCAGGTGTGACATCACCGGTGCTGTATTGAAACCCCCCCCTGAAATCGGTTGGGCTGCTGAACTGTAACCACACACATATGATTTATTGACTGTTTCAATGGAAGCGAGCAT
>JABFDZ020000090.1:1750741-1768802 GCA_019775955.2 Pollimyrus isidori | reverse complement strand
TAATTAATTACATTACTCCGTTACTGAAAAAATAACGCCGTTAGTAACGCCGTTATACTTAAACGCCGTTACTCCCAACACTGACTTTGTCATACCCCACAATGGTCATTACTGTTTAGCCCTGGGGTCATCAACCTTTTTGAAACTGAGAGTTTCACGGGTACTGAGCCATATGAAGGGATACCAGTTTCATACAGTCTTCTTAAATAAGAAATTTGCTCAATATAATAAACATGTTTAAAAACCTTTTTAAAAAAAGATATCGTTTTCAAATCCTATATAAATGCTAATGTGAGTAAAGAAGAACAGCAACAGGATAAAATAAAATTTGACATGCTGCTCACTGGCAAGTTGTGCTATTTTTAGAACTGGTCCGTAGGCAACTCATGTGGTCCTTGGGGGCATCCTGGTGCCCGCGGGCACCATGTTGGTGGCCCCTGGTTTAGTCTCTCTGTGGTAGTCTCTCTCTCTTGTCGCGGGGGCTCTTCTGTGCTTGACAGAAGTTATATCTTCTCACCCAAGTTTCTCCGTGGGGTGACCAATGTATCCTTAGTTGCTCTCTCTCACTCTGCCTCCATCATGCATTGCATTGGTTGGGTTCCTTATTAGTGATGCTGACGTTGATTAGAATCCTCTGCTGAGCTAACTGATTCAGTTTAATTTGTCTTTTGTAATGAATTAAGAGTTTGATGGATGGATTTTAGAAACGCAATCTTCCAACAACTTCTTCCTAGAATCCAGAGACGAGACAGGCTAATTATCATCTATTAATTGTCTGTACTGATTAGGAGTACAAAGATTTCCCAAATCCATGGATCATTTCAGACCATGATTTTTGAACCATGGTTCGGTTCATACCCCAGGGTTTTGTTTTTTTTTTTGAGGGGGGGAGGGGTTAATAAGACAAAAAAAGGGTGGGAAAATTCTGGGTTTTACAATAATTTGGAACACTGAACAGAAGAACACTAAACAGCTTTGATTAACTTCACATAAAATGACTAAACCAAAATAAATAAAATACAATACTGTACTGGATAACCAAAATGTTCCCACACGGCTGACTTAAATGTGCGCAGATGCTCGACGATCTGGTACTTTCCATCTTGAGTTAATAAAACCAGCCTAGCTTTTACTGCAGGCATGATCACTCAATCATGATTGGACTAAATTTGTCATGACACATGCAGTTGGAATACAAAAAAAATAGGCGTAAAGTGTAAAATCTGAAATATGTACAACTTGCCCAAACTTTTTAGAATAATTATTTTCTGATGCTGATGTGTTGGTGTTGTTAATGAAATTAAATATTAAGTTTTGCAACATCGGTAATGCGACTCGGCGCTCGACATGCTGCATCCGGGTCTTGTGAATGGTGAACATTTGTATTGCGGTTTCAGGCTCTGTCTCCAAAATGTTATACCATTTGTAGTGTGGCCTGGTATCCCGTCCTGAGTGTCTCCCGCCTGGTACCCTATGCTGCCTGATAGGGGCTCCAGGGCTCCCTGCAACCCCGTTAAAGGCGTAAAAAAAAAGCTGTCATTAGTGTAGCAGTCGTAGTGCTGTCTGTGGTCCAGGATCATTGTAAAATGAAAGCAGCGGGATGGTATTCTTTATAATGAGAAGTGCAGATCGTTTGTCCTTTCTTAAAAAGAGCAGTTGTGAGGTTTGTTCCCTGTGCTTTTTGGGAGTGCATGTGTCACATGACCCGAGGTCACACGACACTAGGGCTCAGTGTCTGGTGCTTGGACCTTGTGCTGTGTTAGTGAGGAGCCTTGATGCTTTATGTCATCAAACGTTCTGTTCACCGGTAACAGTGCAAGTATCCAGAATATTAACGATTTTGATTTATGGCCCTCGGCAGTTTTAAACCATCGTTTTATGAGGGAATTTGACACACGGACATTTCTTTTTTTTTTCTTCTCTTGCCTCTCCTGCTGTTTGTTACCAAGTAACCCTGGCAAATACAGCGACAACATAAATTGAGCTTTATGATGCACAAGAAGTTGGTATGAGAAGCATAAATGACACCCGAAAAAATGATATGCCTGTGTGTACACGTCCCACGAATTTAATGTGCGTCTGCTGTGGTTCTTTGCTGAACACAGGTCCATCCTGCTTATACAGGCACTTTGTGTTACTGCTTTTTTGAAGTCATAGTATATATAGCTATTTGTATTGGTTATGCGTCTCTATGTAACATGCTAATTGAACTGGGTACAGCTGGGTGACCATCAGCAGAGGGTCATTGGTTAGAATGTTGTGGCTGTACAGAGTGGTGACACCGTGGGACACCTGAGCAAAGCCCTTAACCCTTAGGTGTGCCAGGAACTGGCTGACTGTGCTTTTTCAAAAATAAATAAAATTAAATGTTTAGCGGGTTCAGAAATGAGTAAGTGTAGTTTATTGCTACTTTGCTAGTATTTTTATTGGCGTTTTGTGCAATGGGGAACGACCACTGCCACTGAAGTGTTGCAGAGATTTTCTTAAAGGTACAACTGCAGTGCACCTCATGGGTTAGGGTTAATGCACTTTCTTTAAGCATCATCCTGTTGCTGTCTCCAGCTCTACAACAAGGCTCCAGCACTTAGGTGGGGGCAGTGGAGGGCCCTCCCTCTGTACCCTACTTTCCTTGTTTGGATCCTGCAGACCTCGGTGCAATACCGCGAGCTTGACACAGCACAAACTCATCGATGTCTGAATCGGTTTAAGAATCTCCCTTCCCAGTAATCTGGCTTCTGTCCCTGTTCCAGGGCAGGGTGAGCGAGTCTTACTCATAATCCCCTGGTGACCACACAATTTGGTGTTTAAAGCTGTGCACAGGTGAACTTTTGGTTTTGACAATTTTTGCTTCTGGCCACCAGTGCGTGACCTGACCTGGTGCAGTATGTAGGTTATGTTCAGTAGATGGTGGTGAAGCATTCAAGCCACATTGATTATGGCATGATGGCCGCCAAAGCAGACTGCCTACTGCTTGGCCTCCGGGGAGCCGCCTTGCTATCCCACGATCCCCTGCGTAGAGCTACCTCGCCACCGGCTTGCATTGTACTACAGCCAGCAGTGATGCCTGTCTGACCCCTGTCCTCCCTTCCAGGTGACCATCGTGGACACGGGAGTGAGGGGGACTATTGCGGTGGGTCTGGTGCCGCAATTCTACAAGCTGGACCAGCAGCCGGGCTGGCTGCCGCACTCTGTAGCCTACCACGCCGATGACGGCAAGTGAGTGTGCAGCCGCAGAGGCGCAGGCGGGGTGCCTGCGCAGCTGGGCGTCCAGCTGCTCGCTGCTGTCTGTCACAGCAGCCGTTCCATGGACCATGTCTGTGCTGCCGAAGGAGACGCTTTTAACGTGTGCTTACTGTGATTTCAGAGTTCCATTAGTCCACATCTCTGCCTGTCTCTGCCTCTCTGCCTGTCTCTGCCTCTCTGCCTGTCTCTGCCTCTCTGCCTGTCTCTGCCTCTCTGCCTGTCTCTGCCTGCTTGCCTGTGTGCTTCTATGCCTGCCTCTCTCTGCCTGCCTGAGCTGTTTATCTGCCCCTCTCCCCTAACCCTACAGGCTGTACAATGGCAACACTGTAGGCCAGCAGTTTGGACCCAAATGTAACCGTGGCGACCGCATTGGCTGTGGAATTTACCTGGACTCCTTCGAGACAGGACCCACCACAGTGTTTTTCACCAAAAATGGCAAGGAGGTGAGCCCTCAGTGCTGTCATTCCAGTAACTGTTTTGTGGGGACTCTGGGGTCTGTGGGGAAGCAAAGTTCTTGAGATGTGGTTGGCTTCAGGTGTACTTGGTGCCTTACAGACTTATTTATTTTTTTGTCTCTGGTTGCCGGGAGAGCAGGTGGGCTCGGTGGTGGTCCCCGCCTCCTCCGACGGCCTCTTTCCAGCTGTGGGAATGCACTCGCTGGGCGAGGAGGTGCGGCTGGACCTGCAGGCCGAGTGGGGCTCCGACGAGGACGACAGCGCCATGATGGTGGACAGCCACGAGGACGAGTGGAGCCGGCTGCACGACGTTCGGGTCAGCGGCACGGTGAGGGGGGGGTAGGGGGTCCCTGGGTGGCTGTGCTTCAGTCTCTTGCGTGTCGCTGGTTTATGCCATGTTTTCTGCTAATGGCACAGTTGAAGTTCACCTTGATTGGACCCTGAGTGTGGTCACTGGTTCTCTGTATGGTTACACATGGTTTCTTTATACTCTTATAGTGCAGGCGGTTTGTGGATCAGCAGGTTAGGATGATGTATGTGCCTGAGATGGAAAGATCACCAGTGCAAATCCCGTGTTTGGCAGAGTAATGTTAGCGTTTGGCCCTTATTCTGGACTGGCTGTCCCTGTGACCTTATCTGCCCTTCACTTTACTTAAAAGCACCTGCTAAGTAAGCAAATGCAGGCGAGGTGAGGCTGGCTATAAGAAGAATTTGCAGCTAACCAGCGCGGAGTTCGTGACCAGCTCTGTCCCTTCATGTGCATTGCTAGTGTTGCACTGTGATGCCTCCTTTCACGGTCTACGGCTGTATAGTGAGGAGTGCAACAATGTTAAATGGCACCTTTATGAGGCTGTAGGGGTGTGTACTTAACCCTGAGATTAATGAGCCAAAAGGTGTGTGCGTAAAATTTAAGTTATATTTTCCAAAATCTCAGGTATTTTTATACAGATATTTCTACTTTACCAATTCAGGTTCAGTTGTCTGCTCAAGGCTCTTATAACAGGGTTTCTCATGGGATTTGAACCAGCAGCTGTCAGGTAAGAGTCCATTTGCTTGTTCCCAGCTGCAGCCAATACCCAGAATCTGAATGCTCACGGAATTCCTTTCTATGAGTTGGTCACGTCCCGTACCTGCAGTGCACAGTACAGCGAGTGCAGTACACACTACACTCCATTGTTCTGGTGTGAATTTAAAAGTGTACAGACTGCATGGTCTAACAAGAGATGATACTTACTTGCTGTAATAAGTATGAGGAGAGTCTGTGGGGCAACTGGCTTGGGTCGTGCCAAGCAGGAGTCTAACCTCCTATGGAGATGAGTCACACGCAGGTAAACAGGGCTGCTCCTTCATGGCCGCCTGTTTTTTTCTTTTTTCTCCTCGTCATGCAAACCTGATCTGTATTGTTACCAGCTTGAGGTGTGACTGAGGCCCTTTGACATGTGCTGCTGTGCCACGCTGTGACCCCCCCCACCACCAGCTCCATAGCCCTAGCGCTGGGTGTCTCTGCCCTCGGCCCATTGTCGGTTTTTCCACCCAGCGGGTGTCGCATTTGCGTTACAAGTATAGAAGTTTATTTAATGTGTTCCTCATGAATTTTACTGTTTTTTTTTTTCTCAAAATAAACATGTATTCCAATTTTGGTTCTTGTAACACATTTCAAAAAAAGTTGGGACAGGAGCAATTTAGGGCTAGTAATGAGGTAAATTGGTTAAATAATGATGTAATTTTAAACAAGTGATGTCAACAGGTGATTGTAATTATGATTTGGTGCAAAAGCTGCGTCCAAGAAAGGTCTAGTCCTTTAGGAACAAAGATGGGCAGAAGATCGCTAGTTTGCCAACAAATACGTGAGAAAATTATTTAAATGTTTAAAAACAGGCTTCCTCAAAGAAAGATAGGAAGAGAATTGGATATGTCACCTTCGACAGTACATAACATAATTAAAAGATTCAAGGCATCTGGAGGAGTTTCAGGCGTAAAGGACAAGGGCGCAAGCCTAAGCTGAACAACCGTGATTGAGAATTGTCATTTATCTATAAGCGATATGACCACATGGGCTCAGGACTACTTTGGCAAACCTTTTGTCAAGTATCACAGTGCGTAGTTACATCTACAAATGCTAGTTAAAACGGTACTGTGCCAAAAGGATGCCCTATGTTAAGTGTTCAGAAGCGCCATGGACTTCTCTGGGCTTGGAGGCATTTGGGATGCACCAGGTGAAACGTGTACTGTGGTCGGGTGAATCAGTATTTCAGGTATTTTTTGGGACGCCGTGTGTTCCGGACCAAACAAGAAAAGGATCAACCAGACTGTTACCAGCAACAGGTCCAAAGGCCGGGGTCTGTCATGGTATCAATGCCCTTGGCGACCGTAACTTGCCAAGTGATGGCACCAATAATGCTGAAAAGTACATAGAGATTTTGGAGCACAATATGCTGCCTTGAAGACATCTCTTCCAAGGACGCCCATGCATATTTCAACAAGACAATGCAAAACCACATTCTGCACACATTACAGTGTCCTGGCTATGAAGAGGGTACGGGTACTTGACTGGCCCGCCTACAGTCCCACCCTGTCTTCAATAGAGAATGTGTGGCGTTTTTTAAGGCGCAAAATGCGACAATGAAACCCGTACTGTTGCCCACCTTAAGACTTGTTTGCAGGAAGAATGGGACAAAATCACACCTGAATCACTTAATCACTTGGTGTATTCAGTCCCTAAACATCTTTTTAAGTGTTGTCAAAAGGAATGGCAACATTACAAAGTGGTAAATTCTTTATTGTCTTTTTTTGAAATGTGTTGCAAGAACCACAATTGGAATACGTGTTTACAATAAAAACAATAAAATTCATCATGATCACATAAAATTGTGCTGTTGTATTGTTTTCAATGTAATACTGGTCAAAGATCATTTAACAAAGTACAGTTTTCAGTTTGATTTTAATTTAACATACCAACCCAACTTTTTCTGATTTGGCGTTGTACGTTGGAATTGCCATAATCTGTGATTTGACTAGAAATTGGAATAGCCATTCCACAGCACCTCATTGGCTGTGGTCATTAATTAAAATGAGACTGTGGTTCTGGTCCCCTTTCTCTGAGCGGTGCGTTGGGTTCCACGTTCCTGGAGACTCAGCGAGAGGCGACCTTCGGCACAGCCAGCATCCACTGACATTTTGCCTGAAGAACTCTGCTGTACTTGGGACCAGACAGGCCCGCTGTGGTTCAGTGAACCTGCTTGGAATCAATTGCATACAGGCGACTGTAGGTGACAAAGTATACTGTAAAACATCAGCGGTGCAAACATCAACAAGCGATTTATCTGCATGACTTCTTGATTTGCCTCTCAGCCGAGATCTCCTACTTGTGCTCTTCGCAGCTATGCCTGTCTGTCCGTCTCCTGACGTGTGGCTGAGCACGTGCCTCCTGTGTGACTGCAGCCAGTCGTCTGCCCTGTCGGCTGCTGGCCTCGCCCCACCTCGCCCCATCTGCTCCCTAGTCCACGGTGGCATGTTGAACGCTATATAATGGATGAAAGCTAGTGCTTGTGACACAATTTCATGCTTTTCGTAGGTGGTGCCATGAGGCAGTATGACTTGGCAATGGGGTCAAAGTTCAACAAGCACGCAATCTACCTACGTCAGAACAGAATACGACCTTGTGTCACAGTTTCTGGGTGGGGCTCATTCTTGGAGTTTTTTTTTTCTTTTTCCCTCAACTCCTGCTTCTAGCTTGTTCACTGAAAGATTAACAGTATCACCCCCCTCCCGCCTGAGCATGTTGGTAGAGGCCGTTGCTAAGTCCCTGTTGTGGTTGCCGGCGGCTTGTCAGTGGTGACGGCCCCGCACAGTGCATGAGTCAGACCCCAGCGATGGATCCATCTCGCGGACACGTGCGTCATGCGCCCGGCTCTGCCGCCGTCTTAACTTGTCCTCTCCATCTCCCCCCATCCCACAATCCGCCTCTGCCACAGTTTTATGAATCGGGTGTCCTGGGATTAGAGGGTGTGGGTTCCATCGGATGTACCCGGGGTAGCTCGTTACGGTTCAGCTGAGAGCCCCACCCTTGTCAGTGAGATGCGTCTGGGAATCGCATTGCTCTGCCAGGGGGCCAGCTGGCCGGCCCGCTTAGGCTCTCTCATGTGCTCCTTCTAACGAAATGATGAGTAAACCTGGAAAATTAACGTGACATTTGCCGGACACACCCTCTCACTCATGCACATATATTCCCGTTATCCCCAGTTCTGTAGAATTAACCTGCATGTAGGCGCCCATTTTCCTCAAGCTCTCCGTACAGCCAGGCCTGCCCATAGGTGCCAGCTGGTCACATGGGACATCAGTAGTTATGCAGATGGAGCCTGTTGCTTGGATATTCAGACTGAACCACAGGCATAGGTGTCTGGTGACACCGCTTTGAGTGGTACAATGTGCGAAAGATGTTGAATCTCTTCCTTTGCTGAAGATATTCCAGAAGAGTATTTAAATGTCTAGGATGTTTAACCTGGCCATAATATTAAAAACCAACGTGAACTGTATCCTGCTGTCGTTTTCAATGCAGGCAGACCCACTCACGAATGTGATTAACTCGCACCATTTCTTTGATCAACTAGTGTAAGAGAAAAACCATCCTCCATTTCGTTCCTTTTTCCGGCGTTTGACTGCATGCAGACGCTGAGGAAAGTTCCTCTGTCTCCTCCGGTCTGTTACAGACTTTCATTTACACTTCTTTTGAAGCTGGAGAACAAAATGACAGGGAAATTTAAATCACCCTGTCCCTGATCTGCCTGTGGGCTGAAAAATGAATTGGAACGTTCTTTTAAATACACCTGCGATTTAAATAGTTTTCAGGCTGTATCATTAATTTTTTTTATAGAATAGCATGAGCTTAGAGGTGTACAGTTTGTAAAGTATTTGCATGTTGAATTATGGACCTGTTTATATACTGGTAAATGGCTTATGAAGTGTTTTGCCATCCATTATTGTGTTTAACACAAGAATGACAAAATGAACTCTAGCAGTTGTAGATTAAGTGTCTCTGCATGGTTGCCTCTCTTGGTGGTTCATTGTTGTGCAATAAAATTGCAATGTGTCACCAGGAAAAACTTATGTCAATTTTTTGAAAAGGATTCAGTGGCTTCCACACTTTTTTTTTAAATTAAAAATATGTTTTTCATCCTTCATGCAAAGTAGCAAGTATTTTTAGCTTGATGTGTGGTTTTTGGTTTAATTTGCATCTGAAGCCTAATGAAGAACGATTTACATTGAGGCTTGAACGGATGGATCTTTGTTTTCTTGTTACTGTCTCATCTTTCCTTGAAACGGCACTAAAATCCTGCCGTTTCATACATGTCATGAAGATGTTGCTGGGTGCTCACAGTGGAAGATTTTTCCCAGAATGTCTTGGTGAGGAGGTGATGTGATTGCAGAGCCTCTTAAGGGGTGTGACTCTATGTGAGTCTGGGTTATTGATGGCGGTGCGACTGGGAGTAGCTCCGCTCTCTACTTTAGCGTGCCACCACTCTGTGGGGAAGCTGCCCTCGGGTCACCACTACCTTCCCGCCTTGCCTGTGCGTGCAGAACCCGCCAGTCCACTGCCGCAGTCCGGTCAGGGGGCACGCAGCTCTGCCGGGGTAGGTAAACCGGTTAGCATGTGGTCTGTACGGAGATGTTTACACAACGGCGTGCCTGAATCCTGCGGAATGTGACTCTCCCCGCAGACTGCAGTTGGTGCTGACAGTCCCGGAATGTGAAGGAACCCAGTTATGGGTCAGGCCCAGCTGGGTCCTGCCGACTGATAAAATGCAGCTGCAAGGGGAAGTCAGTTGGAGCTATTCCTCATTTTAAGGTTGTCTGCGTTTATTAATATGGAACAAAATATCTGTGATTGTTTTGGTGTTTGTGTGTTGGCCTCCGATCTTGCTGATGCTTAGATATCTTTCCTGAAGTCGTTTCATAGGCAGTTTATTAACAGGTGGCGACAACTTCCACATGCCCAGAGAAGAGCAGTGGTTGGTATGGGTACAGTCCTGCATGCGATCGTGGTATGAGTGGCAGAGCTTTCCCTCAGCCTGTTTTGATAGCACAGTGAATGCGGGGTGCAGGAAATCACAGCCATGCTGCGGTCTTGCATTGAGCCGCACGCCATTCTAAAAATGGCATCTCTGCTAATGGTTACTGTACCTGGTGGTGTTTTGCAGCCACGATTGCCACAGTTTGTCTTTGCTCTTAATTACTGGGGTGCCAGTCTTGCTACGCTGACCTGAACAGCTGCCGCTCAATTCGTATTCCAGGAGCCCCTCGGAGACCAAACAGCAGATGTTGCACGCATGTACGCAGGCATAAATGTGGCTAGTCAAGGGTTAGAGCGGCCTGTCTCTGCTGTGGGTGCGATGTCACATGGGTGCTCAAGATGGGGGCCACTGTTGTCTTGGTGGTGCCAAATTCGGCCAGTAACTACCGTTTACACACAAGATGGTTTGGGCCCGGTACACACAGAGCATGGACTCCACCTGACTCTGTCGGAGCTGCATGGCAGAGCACAATCATGTCAGGTTTCCACCTAAATAAGTCCAGTTAAATCTTGGTTAAACATGCATGTTTATGTGGATTCTCTGTTGCCTGGGTACCAGGTCAACAAGACATGCTCCTGCTCGACCTACCTGCCCCCGGTTGATCACGCCTGTGCTGGGGGGGGGGGGGGGGGTAGAGAAGATGCAGACTGCAGCCATGCCATTGTCCCCCTTCCCGTTTCTGAGTATCGGCGAGGCGGGAGGGTGTGACCTCGCAATTGTCCAGGCATGACTACTGGAGTGAAGGAATGGAATGGGAAATAAAGGAGAATCTGCTTTTTTTTATTGCCTGTCGTTTATCAGCCAAGTGAACTGAACAGAGTAGCCTGGGCACAAAGTGCAGTGAGGAGTGGAGGGACCGGGCCAGTTGCTGATGGATTGTCATGCTCTCATATTTGCTTTTTCTTTCTTTATAGGGGAAACAAATTCTGCTTCATAGTTTTGTTTCTCCCCTTTCTCCATGTAAAATAAAATTTTATTGCATGAATCATATTTCTTTATAAATCTTGCATTTGTACTGGGATTGATGAGTGCCGTTTGCCTTATAAATAAATGGGCAGGATGGTTTTAGACTTGGAAACCCTGACACAAGCTGCCTTGTGTGAATGTTTGACTTTAAGCTGTTGCAAGTTCTATGATGTCTTTCTTGTTCGAAGTTCAAAATGTTTAAGCAGTCAATTGAGGCCTTTGAAAAGTTGCTTAGCACTCACGTGGTTAATTAGCTTCTCATTGGCCACCGAGCCGGGGGGCGGGGCTTCTTGTGGGAGCCATGTGTAATGGGGAACAGATGAGCTCTTCTCCAGGTGCGGGCGGCCATGCTCTGGTCCTCTCCGTTCCTTATGAATGCTGACCCACGTGTTGCGGATCAGAATGGAATAATGAATAGCTTAAGGGAATAATTCCTGTTCTGAAAATGCCATTATGTGTGAAATTTATCTTTTTTTTTTTGTCAGCCTGATCTCTAAATAGGCTCCATGTTGTGGCTGGCAAACTTGCCATTGCCAAATTCCTTATGAAAATATTTCCTCTCTGCACACTGCTTATGGAATTTACTTAATTATAAAAGGTGTAATGGTTTCTGTGATAACGTAAGCAGGAAACGGTCTTATCTATCTATTCCTCATTTATAAGGAATATGTCGTTCCCAGGTATGGCAGTAGATTGAAAAATCTACTGTTCTGCGTCAAACCTAAAAATATGCTAAATTGAGCTAGCCTGCCACTCTGCAGCCACCCATGAATGATTTCCAAGCTTTTAATGAACTTTTGAATGTTTTGTATGGTTTCAGAGATTGATGGGCCTATGTAAATTAGTATTGAAGAAGACCGTAGGATTGGAGTGATCAGAGATCATTGCCCATTTTCTCATTTGCGAATTTCTGTATGAATTCCAAATCTCCCGCCTTATTTGCCATCTTTTGACGTTCATTTTTTGTGCCTGACCTTCCTGAATCTTTAGTATGGTGTTTTTCCGCCCTGTCCTTGGGGACCCTCGGATGTCCTAGGGACTGGAAAGGAGCAAACGTGGGCTGTGTGAGGCTCCCCAGGACTGGGTTGAGGAACATTGGTTAAGTACATGTAAGAGTTACATGCACTCTTAACTTGGTTGGTTATACTGGCAGATCCAGGGCAGTGTGCAGAAGAGTGGGTGAGTAGGTTCCCCACCTTTAGTAACGTACCATTGGATCCTGGAAGGTTGTTTGACAAACTAACTGGCCTGTAGGACAGTGAACTTATTGGCTGAGCCTCTCTCGAGCCCATGGTTCTGAACTTGGTCAAGCACCTTTGAAGAATACATTTTCCATACAAATGCGAAAAAAGCAGTGTTTATAATTTACTAGTTCCAAGCCGGTTTGCATTCAGGCTTGTTTAAATCTGCAAGATGTAGAAGGGCAGTGGTAAGTTTTTCGTGTCAGATTCCTGCCTATTTTCATGTTTGTGGAGTGAATTTGTCCTCATGGTAAAGCTGCGCTTTCATGTTGCATGGAATCTGGCCCCTGTGGCATCTGCAATAATCTACCTCCCCGACCCCCCCCCCCCCCTCCTCGTGATGGCTGTGATTTTGGGGCCTGACTTCCCTGCCGTCTTTGGAATCCGTGCCGTACGACACGCAGCAACTTTCAGAGATAAACAAGAATGCCAAAAATTGTAAACCAGGCCTCAGGGGCAACATTTTTTCCATTTGTGGGGGGCTATGGGGGTGCTTTTTGTTTTAATTCACAGAAATAGAAGCAGATAAATCATGTTGCTGATTAGACGCAGTGGTTTCATGTCTGGGAGACGCTGATGGAGTGCTGATTGCGAAGGGCGTGGCTGAATACTCACTCACACCTTGGGCACTTTTTAGGTTTGTTCCTTCCCCACAAAAATTCCATTAAACTTGCTCCTCGGACGTCGTGGCGCTCGTCTTTGCTGCGTTGCAGCAGAGGCACGCAAAGCTGGGGGGAGTCAAGGGACTCCAGGCACCCCCTCCCAATACCATACGCACAGGCATCAGGCAGAGGCCCTCACACGGTCATCCTGTATGAAATGCATGCCTGTGCACGCTTGCTGTTGCGGTTCCCACGAAAGCAATGTCTGTCGCAAGGAAGGAGCCATTATTATGTAAACTGAAGTGAATGGTGTCCCAAGCGCCGGACTGCTGGGTTGGTATGTTGATGTTTCTGAGGAACTCACCTCGGATCCACTGAGTATGACTGTTTCAGCATCATCAAATCTTTTACATGATGACGAACAGTAACCATGGAAGGAGTTAACCTTTGTCTGCCCCTCCATCTTCCTGTACCTCATCCTCAAATGGTCAGGAATGGGCCTGATGTGAAGAGAGACGTCATTGTTTTTGTTGCCGACATAGATTGAGCGAGCCGTCCGCTCATCGGCCAGACTGTAAATAAACCGGCGCTCGGCTCCACTGCACACGAGGGATGTACACGGGCAGAGGTGGCCTCCGGTCGCAGACCTGATAAGTGGTGTTACTCAAGCAGAATGGCTCTCATTTCCCCTCTAATGCTCTTTGGTATGCTGGGTTTTTAAATTCGTAGTGTCTGTGCCTCCTCGTGCCACATCACTGACATAAAACGGGTCGGTGGCAAATGGCGCTTTGCAGGTCCATGGCTTAAGGCACACACCCACCATCGTTGATGGGCCAAACTCAATGAGCATATTGGAAACCCAGTCTAGAACCTTTCTGAGATGTTATTAAATGTCATGATACAATCTTTTCTTATAAAATTGGTATAGCGGGTGACTAATTTTAATTTTTATATCCTTATTTGCACATTCCCCACAGCGGTTTGTACCCTGCATCTGGTCCTTTATTCATCATTTACACCAGGGGTGTAGAACCTGATCCATGGAGGGCCAGTGTGGGTGTTTGGGATGACCTCTCAATCAGCCAATAATCGAGTCCCCTGGACCTGAGTTGAGAACCACTGTTTTATTATTCCTCGTTGAAAAGTCATCCCAAAACCCCCCTCCCACAAAGACCCTTCATGGAACAGGTTCTCTACCCCTGATTTTACTTCTGTATTAGTGAATGAAAGGAATCTGCTTCTGATCTTCTGTTTGAAATGACCTCTTCCCCTGTATCAAGCCCGTCAGTGATAGCAGCTTGCTTTTCCCGTTCCTGGAGCGCTGGGTTGATTCTTGTAGAATACATTTGGTTTAAGCGTCTTGCTGATGCATGGCGCCTTGCGTGTGGCGACTTGCTACCTGAATAAATAACTGCTTAAGGGAATCAAATTGTTGAGGTCGGTTGAACAGCAGGTCTTTCCCGGTGTCCTTGGTAGCTTGGTTCGGTGAGGCCCATTCTGGCCGAGGCTGACTCCCCTCTCTGTCTGTCCGCCCAGGTGTTGGAGTACACGGGTAAGGGCAAGAGCATCATGGATGTGGGTCTTGCCCAAGCACGTACTTCTCTCAGCCCAAGAAGCCACTACTTTGAGGTGGAGATCGTGGATGCCGGAGAAAAGTGTTACATCGCCCTGGGATTGGCACGAAGGGTAAGTGTTCATCATCGTCTGCTTCAAGTGTAATCTAATTTGACTGGTTTCCAGTTGCTTCACCGTGACAGACACCCTGCCCATATTGAGGTAATTTTAGGGTGTACCATGACCGGCACCAGCCTCCCATGACGGTCATGGTCTACTTCACTACACTTTTAGCAATGGGTGACGAAGCCCGTTGTGTTGGTGTGGGATGCCATCTTTGGAAGCCGTCAATCCGGGGCTTTCCGCCACATGCCGGCAGCCCTTAGACAGGATGATCTGGTGCTTTATGCTGCAGAAGGCTACGCTGGGCCTGAGAACCAGAGAATGGGCCTTCAGGTCTGCCCTGGTAGGAAAAGGTATAATGAAGGGAACACTGAGTGTACACCCATGGTAGGCCGGCACTGTAAATTGTTAGCTTTTAGCCTCTGTGATGGTACCTAGGGATTCCTCTGAAATTATGTCTTTGCATTGGCTTACCGTCAACTGAAATCAGCTTGGAAAGGGCCTCATGGTTTTATCATCATCGTCGTCATCACCATCATCCTTCTCTCTGGAAGCGGCTCCACACTTGTCTTTGGTTGTACATTTTGTTCTGACCCTTTCCACAATGCCGCATCAGTGCTGAGAACCAAACTCAGTCAAAATATGGTGAAATGAGGTTTGGCTTCCACTAGGTGATATTTATTTTTATGTGTCTAAGAGAACACTTTGTTTTGGTGCAATGGGTGTTCCCATGGCTACCATCACTAATGGGCTATTGGGCATTTGACTTGCTGGTGGTGGGTCATCTGATTTGCACTTTCAGAATGGCTTTCAGGCCTTGAGACCAAGGTGGCACTTGAATCTTGTTTTTCCTTTTTTTGCTATGAGCTGTCAGGCCCCTGCTTTTAAGATACCCAAAAACTTCCTGTCCTCTAGGGATTTTACCAGATTATCAAAGTGACTGAGCTGCAGTTGGGTTTTTTTGGATTTTTTGCTGTCTGGTATTTAGGCAGGATGCATCCCATCAACCTCACCCGCTTGAAGGTACCATAACAATTCTGTAGTGGAGAGCAGTTTCACTGGAATTTGTCTTTCCGTGGTCAAGTCTGATTTGCTGAACATGGTCCAGAGTGTTTGGGTTTTGTCTGGCAGATATTTCAAACCTGCCAATCAAGCAAAGCTGTCTGTCTGACATTGTTTTTCTGACATTAACTCGCTGGGCAGTTTAATCTATGGCTGTACCAGCTTCCCTGCCCCAACCTCCTCCTCTTTCCCCGGGTTTGCTTTTGGGATGCCAGTGCCGTGGCCAAGGGCATAACTTTAATTTCAACTTTAGTGGGGGTTGAGGTCTCCGCCCATGAAGGGGGAGATGTGATTATTGAGGGGGTTGTTTTAGACTGTTTTGATTATTGGGGGATTTACAACCCCCCATCTCCCTTGTAATTTACACCTATGACCATGGCAGTGGCGCCCAGAGGCAGATGGTAGCAGAACAAGAATTACAAGAACCGGCACTCTTTCCACAAGAGTCGAGTAATTCCATGAAAGCAGAAGTGAGTGGATTTATGCTCTGGTTGCCTTTCATGTCACTTAGGGTCAGATGGTGTCCTTTCCTTTCTTTCCGCCACCATTTGAATCTCTGCTTTTTGTTTGTTTTTTGCTTTTTTCTGTCTGTGCCGTCAAAGTTATAAGCACCTCTGTGGTCAATTTTGATTATATATATATATATATATATATATATATATATATATACACACACGCACCGCTTTTCATAGCAATTGTTAAATAATGTCCGTTTCTCTGCTCTTGTACATTAGTCAAAACTAAAGCCTTTTGATAAACAGCGAGGTCACGTTAACACTTGGCGTCAGCTATTCAGTCAGTCTATAGACTTGTTGTTGGTTTTGTAGCTGGTTTTTTGCACGCTGCGGTTAGACCAAGTTTCCAAAGGAACAAGGTTCATGAATAATAAAGCAAATTAAAG
This sequence comes from Pollimyrus isidori, assembly GCA_019775955.2. NCBI lineage: Eukaryota > Metazoa > Chordata > Actinopteri > Osteoglossiformes > Mormyridae > Pollimyrus > Pollimyrus isidori. Next base: position 1,752,584 of record JABFDZ020000090.1, on the reverse strand, counting down.
AACAATGATTTCATGGATCGTTCAGAAATAAATTATCACCGCTGTAAATCTGTCACAGGCCTGCGGTTATACCCAAGGTCCCTCTAATTACATAAAAATAATAAACAAGCAGAACATTCAACAAGGTGTTCATCGGAACGAGATTCCCTGGGGTGGCGGGATTACAGCAAGGGGGACGTCATTTCTGGGATTGATATGAAAAAATACCAGGACTTGTGGTTAAACTGGAAACTGAAAACCTGCCCCCCCTTGGATACGAGCCGCTTTAACTCCTCCTACATAATGGCAGTTACCATCTGTACTGTCACTGTCTGTGGACAAGGCAATGACCTGCACTCGGTGGTACATCATTATCAACGGTAGTTTGAACTGGTTTAGGCATAAATAGGTAATGTTCGATCATATACTTCTCCCCAAAAGAGGCTTTGTGTGGTATTCATCCCCGCTGTTAGGTTATTTTTGGGGGTGGGGATGATGGAGCGATAGGCAAGAGCATGTTTAGGCCGGTTGCATCGGAGTTAATGGAGAGCTTTATCACACTGTATGAAGGGTGCAATTGTCTTCTGATAAAGAGCTCAGCAGAGTGGCTGCAGGGATGTGCAGAGAAAAAAACATCGATAATTAAAAGTGAGTCATCGTCTGATCTTATCAAGTGCGGGTCGTTTTTCCTCCGTGTGTTGGCAGGGTACACCTGTGTTCTTTGTTGTAGTATTAGTGGGGTGATAGAAGCAGAAGACCACACAGCTGTGGGGGGGGGAAATGTCACCCCCCCCCCACCGTGCCGAAGATGAAAGGAAACACCTCTTGCGGGTCCTTTATCAGAGTGATGCACCGTGTCATGCCACATTGACCCCCTCCATGGTGCATAGGCCTCGCATCCTTTGGGTGGCCGTTCTTCTTGATAGAGATGCGGACTAGCTGATGCTTTTGCGAGGATTACAGCCAAAAGCTACAGTGTTTGCAAATCCGCACCTGTGGGAAAACAAACGGATTAAATAGCATGCGACGTGTGAACACAACTGACATCCTAATGTCTAACATGCATGTCATGTAGTAACTCTCCTTTGTTTGTCTTGCAGGACTATCCCAAGAACAGGCACCCTGGATGGAGTCGCGGCTCTGTGGCCTACCACGCAGGTGAACCTTCCGGGTCCTGACCCCACGTTATCACTATTTCTCTAGAGACCTCCAGTAACCTTAGTCTAGTTGTTGTAACGTGGTGTAGATAGCAGAGCATGTGAGCGAGGAGCGGAGCGGGGGGAATTTGGTCAGAGCGCGGAGCGGTTTTTTAAATTAAGGCTGAAGCGGTCGCTCTGTCCCGCTCCAATTTTGCTCCACTTTCCCTCCGATACCGCGCACACTACGACTCTGAGGCTTGCCCAAATCTACCCAGAATTCATCTGTACAATTATTGCACAAATTGGTAAAGATGGAATACACAAAGTATTTCACATGGAGACAGGTCATACAAATGTAATGTTTTTGTCAAACGTACAAATGACAATAATGTAGAGAAAGAAGAACAATGTGGTGAAACTGTTTTAGTAAGTAAAGATAAACTTTGGAATCTAAAAAGACACCTTTCTCGCAAACATGGCAGTGTGCTACGCGTACACACGGAGGCCAGAGGAAAACGTGAGCATGTTTTACATGGTTGTAGCTAGTGATGAAGCGATACCGATGCTGGTATCGGGTATCGGGACCGATACCATAAAATGTGCGTGTACTCATACTCGCAAAAGTCAACCGATACCATGAATCGATATTAATTTACTTCATGAATCAGAAGGTGGCCTGTACTTTCTGTTGTAATTTTTTAGATTGGCCGCTAGGGGGACATGTC
>JABFDZ020000090.1:1700509-1711823 GCA_019775955.2 Pollimyrus isidori | reverse complement strand
TTGGACACAATCATGAAGGACACGGGCAAGAAGATCAGTGAACTGAAGGAATTGGTCAGGGATAGGAAGACATGGCGGGACATGGCCCATAGAATAGCCAAGAATCGGACACGATTGAATGGCTAATTGATGATGAGATAATCAGCAGCTTGTGGCTGTAAGGATCTACAGTATAAAGGAATAATTTGTATGTGATGGGGTACAGATAATATAATACCATTACTTTTGTATTAAATAACCACTAAGTCTTGGTTACATACTGATCCCATCATTTATGAATCGTCTATATCTGTTAATTCTGTAAACCTTTATGAACTACTGAAGGAACAAGTCATAAGTAATACAAGTAAAAGACTGATCTCGTGTTTGTTCATCATTAATGAATTTTTAAGAATATTCCATCCATTCATCATCTATCGCTTGTCCGGGGTTCGGGTCGCGGGGGTAGCAGTTTCTGGAGAGATACCCAGACCTCCCTCTCCCCAGCTACCTCCACCAGCTCCTCGGAGGGGATGCCGAGGTGTACCCAGGCCAACCGAGAGATATAATCCCTCCAGCGAGTCCTGGGTCTGCCCTGGGGCCTCCTCCTGTAGCACATGTGCGGAAAACCTCTCCGGGTAGCCACCCAGGAGGCATCCGCACCAGATGTCCAAAACACCTCAACTGGCTCCTTTTGACATGGAGAAGCAGCGGTTGTACTCTGAGGCCCTCCTGGATATCCAAACTTCTCACCCTATCCCTAAGGGAGAGTCCAGACACCCTGCGGAAAAACCTCATTTCGGCTGCCTGTACTCGCAACCTCATTCTTTTGGTCATTACCCATAGCTCATGACCATGGGTGAGGGTAGGGACGAAGATGGACCAATAGATCGAGAGCTTTGCTTTTCTGCTCAGTTCTTTATTACCCACGACGAAGAGGTTAAGCGCCTGGGCGGAGCCCAACCTGCACTGGGAACATGTCCGACTTATAACTGGCAGTGCGGACTAAGCTTCTGCACCATTACAAGGACTGAATCGCCCACAACAGCGGACCCCGGACCCCCTTCAGAACCCTTGCAAGGGTATAAAGCTGGTCGAGTGTTCCACGGCCACGACGAAAACTGCATTGTTCCTCCTGAATCCGAGATTCGACTATCGATCTCACCCTCCTCACCAGGACCCTGGAATAGACTTTTCAAGGGAGACTGAGAAATGTAATCCCCCAGTAGTTGGAACACACCCTCTGGTCCCCCTTCTTAAATAAGTGGACCACCACCCCGGTTTGCCAGTCCAGTGGCACTGTCCCTGACCTCCACGCACTGTTGAGAAGGCGTGTCAGCCACGACAGCCCCACAACATCCAGAGCCTTCAAGTACTCTGGGCGGATCTCGTCCACCCCCGAGGCCCGGCCACCATGTAGCTCTTTAACCACCTTGGCCACCTCAGCCCCAGCGATGGGCAGTCCCCCCCAGCACCCTCGAGCTCTGTGCCCTCAGATGTCTCAAAGGCGGTGTGCGTAGATGTATCTAAGCCAGGGTAGAGGAGTTCCTTAAAGTACTCCTTCGACCTCCGGGTGATGTCCCCAGGTGAGGTCAACAGCACCCCCTGCCCACTATAAATAGTAGGAATCAGGAGCTACTTCCCCCTCCTGATATTCCGCATGGTTTGTCAGAACCTTTTTGAGGCCAACCAAAAGTCACTTTCCATGGCCCCACCGAACCCCTCCCATACCCGGGTTTTTGCTTCTGCGACCGATGGAGCCACGTTCTGCCTGGCCTGCCGGTACCAGTCCGCTGCCTCCAGAGACCCCCGGGCTAATAATTCCCGGTAAGCCTCCTTCAGCTTTACAGCCCCCCTCACCTCTGGTGTCCACCATTGGATACGGGGGTTACCACCACGACTGGCACCAACCACCCTGCAGCCACAACTCCGTACAGCCACTTCCACAATGGAGGTCCAGAATAGTGTCCATTTAGACTCAATGTCCCCAACCTCCCCCGGTATGCAGTTGGAATTCGGCCGGAGGTGCAAGTTAAAGCTCCAGCGAACAGGAGCCTCTGCCAGATGTTCCCAGCAGACCCTCACTGTACACTTGGGCCTACCAGGTCTAACCAGCTTACTCCCCCGCCACCTGAGCCAAATCACCACAGGGTGGTGATCAGTTGACTGCTCTGCCCCTCTCTTTACTTGAGTGTCCAAGACAGAAGGCCACAGATCAGATGATATGATTATGAAATCGATCATCGACCTGTAGCCCCGGGCGTGTTTGTACCATATCCACTTGTGGACACCCTTATGCTCGAACATGGTGTTCGCTATGGACAAACCATGCATTGCACAGAAGTCCAATAACAAAACATCACTCGGGTTCAGATTAGAGAGGCCGTTCTTCCCAACCACCCCCCTCCAGGTCACACTGTCATTGCCTACGTGAGTGTTGAAGTCCCCCAGCAAAATGATGGAATACCCTCGTGGCATGCTAACCAGCATACCAGTAAGGGAATCCAAGAAGGCCGGGTATTCTGAATCGACATTCGGCGCATAAGAGCCAATGACAGTCAGAGACTTATCTCCGACCCAAAGGCACAGGGAAACACCCCTCTCGTTCACCGGGGTAAACTTCGTTGTTAAAGCACCAAGCTGTGGGGCCACCAGTAGCCCCACTCCAGCCCGGTGCTGCTCAACCGCTGCAACTCCAGAAGAAAAGAACATCCAACCTCTTTCCAGGAGATTGGTTCCAGAACCCACGCTATGCGCTTACGTGAGCCCGACTATTTCTAGTCGATATCGCTCAACCTCATGCACAAGCTCAGGCTTCTTCCCCACCAGAGAGGTGACATTCCATGTCCCGAAAACCAGTTTTGTCAGCCGGGGATTGGACCGCCAGGGCCTCCCTTGGCTGCCACCCAAACCACAATGCAACCCCTGACATTCCACTTGCGGGTGGTGGGACGACCTGGGGATGGCCTATGCCCAGCCAGGCCCAACAGGCCAAGGCCCGGCCACCAGGCTCTCACCAACGGGCCCCTCCCCCAGCCCCGGCTCCAGGGTGGGGCCCTGGTGACCCAACTCCGGGCGAGGGAAATGGGACTTTGTTGGAAATGGGTTCTTTTTAGATTGCTCTTTGTCTGGCCCCTCCCCTGGGACCTTTTTGCCTTGGGAGACCCTACCAGGGGCAATTGCCCCTGGCAACATAGTTCCCAGGGTCACTGAGGCACGCAACACCCTCCACCACGATAAAGTGGCAATCCAAGGAGGAGTTTTAAGAATATTTTTAAGAATAGTTTTCCCCCCAAGAACACTGACATACTTGGGGGAAAAAAAGGCCAGAGGTCACTCAACTAATGTGGTTAATTTTGTGAACTTTACACTGTGCTGAAGAAGTGTCTGCCTACATTTTGAATCAGATTGTTTACTTTCTTTATTTTTACTGTTTCCAGTACTTTGTGTGTAGTAAATATGAATAGGTATTCAATGAGTCATGCTCGTAAACTCCAAAGCCACAAAATCATAAGCTGTGATATAACATGCTCGCTAAAATCAGACTCTGATTATGGCTCATTATCCATTTACATAAAACGAGCTTCAAACTGCAAGCTATGCAAGATTGGGAGAAAACTTAAACATTTACTACGTAAGTAAAAAGAATGAGACAGAGGAAATTTTATTTGATAAACAATTTATTCAACACAACTTCAGAGAGAAAAAAATGATCCCAGACTATGGTTTTAAAAATGGCTAAGTAGGATTGAAGTAACGGCTTTAAGAAAAAAGTTTTTCTGCCCAATAAAATTAGGCAAAAAAATCCACCAGTGCATTATCCTGAAAAAATACAAACACTCTACAATAGATCAAAATACTGCCCAACATTTAACAGAAATGCTTTAACAATATTCCGTCAAGATAAGTTTATCACACAGGTCTGGAAAAAATGAAAACACCACAGCAGCACATTTAGTTTCACTTATTTCTCAGTTTATGAGAATGTGTCTGTGCAAAATCTACATTTTTTTTTTGCAAATTCCTGCCTGGTTCTTCCCTGCTTCTCATTGATGAAGGGGCGCTTCTTTGCTTTGTATTTAAGGTCTTCTAGGAGTCCCAACTGTCCTAGCAGTGCATTTCACACCACTTAACGTTTCTTAATCTTTTTCTAGATCTCTTGAGGTCATCCTCCAATTTATGAGAATAGGTTGAATACATTGGAGGTCATCTCTGGCATTAGAAAGCTGCTTCTGCCCTCCACCTGCTTCACTTAGTTTTTGTGTACTGGTGTCTTAGGAACTTTGAGCCTGGAAGCAGGCTGTCACATTGTGTAGCCTTCTGCCAGCAGAACCAGGATTATACCAGGATTTAAGAATGCAGATTCTTAAAAATTGAGTGATTATTTTTTTTTCCAAAGCTGTATATTGGAATCATAGAAATAGATATATGGGTTTAAAACACGTGTAGACACACAATGTTGTAATAAGTAGGTCTGAGATTGCATTTAGTTTGGAATATGCCTTCTGTTAAATGCAAAGTTTGAATGATTCACATTTGTTTGATTTTAATTTATTTTACTTGTCTTAGGACAAATTGCCAACTTAAACTCAGAGCCGAATTAACAGCTACCTACTTTGGACATTTAATCAGGAAAGTTTCACCACATGACACTGCACATTTGCCACATGGAAAACCATCTCCTTTCCTACATGGAACAGGACTGCAGCCCTAAGGAACGCTAGAGCTTTCCCACATGTGAACTATGGCCAAAACTTTCAATCAGATCTACCAAGCTCGGACCACGAAGTTACAAAACAGCTTTGTAAAAGCCCTTGAAGTCACATTTTCACAACAATTTTGAGGTATATTTTGTCTGAAATTACTTAGGTTCTCACATACAACTACAAATCCAGCTTAAAACTGCTGTCTCTAAATTTCCCTTTGCTTTTTGTCAATATAACACTACCTTGATAACAATTCTTTAAATTGAATTTCCTTTAAAAATCTGAAGGAAAAAAAATCCTTCGGTACTGACAGTTGAAGTCAGACTGTGCAAAATATAAACCGTTTCTAAAAAAACAATACATCCAGCAAATACCTTTGCAAGTAAAGAAATCCCATTTGATCTATAAAAAGATAAAAATCCTATATTTCATAAAAATATGTAAAAACACCTACTGATTCAATCCAACCATTCTTCTTAGAATCAACAATTTCCCTCACAGATATGGCAAGTTTAACTTGTAAATGACAAAATAACTGGAATAAAGAGAACAGCTAAACGCAGCAGCTCAAATTTGGCACTTTGCATAGGAAAAACAGTCCTTTTGGCCATTAGTTAATCCCAGAAACTACATCTGCCAGCATCTGATTGCACCATCAGAAATGTGGTCAAAATAAGCAGTAATAATGCATGTCGGAGCTAGTTGGTTTGTACTTTCAAAACACATGTCTACCGTTACTGGGTCCAAACTGTGTTTTCTTTTCATACCGCACCACTAATGTTGTTCAGGACACAGTGTCACATTTGAAGAACAAAAAAAAAAAAAAAAAAAAAAACATACATATGATCCAATGGCAAGTACATTAACAGAGTACAGTGAACCCCCACTATATCGGGGGTTTTCACCAACCGCTGATGGGTCTGGATCATAAATTCCGCAATAGGCGAGGGATCACTGCACTCCATTTATACAAATGTGTACAAAGTAAAGACAAAAGCGTTAGGCAGAAACAAATGCATCTTTGAATCCTTGCACATATATTTCAAGAACTTCACCAGTATTTTTTGTGTTTTCATGCCCCTCTCTGTCACTTTAACAAAATATTGGTTACACGTTGACTTCAGAATTCTTATCTGCCTTATGGTATCCCAGATATGTTGAGAGACAATGTGGAAGATAAGGTATCCAAGGACTCCTCCTGACAAAAACAACAACAGAAAATTTTTACTTGATGAAATAATACTTTGCTAGTACCACTTTATAATAAGCCTTTCCTTGTAAGGGTTTATGAATGGTTTATTATCAGGTTATTAATTAGCTAATAATACTGTGTAAATAATTAACTGACAAGTTATCATACAATATACAGTGGTACCTCTATAGTGGTCGAACTCACTAGAATTCAAATTTCTTGGAAGTCGAACAAATCTAACTGTAATGCATTGCGTCAGGATCAGAATGCGTTGCTTTAAGCCAGCACTGTAAGCAAGTCAAATGCACCCAATGACCGGACTGGGAAACAAACTGAAACACGGACTTAATACAGAGGACTAATGACAACAACCAGAAACAGCTGATCACATGGAGATCCCACACGAGGTTAACGAGGGGGCATGGGACACGGAAGGAGCGGACGAGGACAGGGGTAATGTTGGGATAGGACCTTTATCGTTTTGAAAGCCAATAAGTCCTCTTCCTATTTTATCCTGTTCATTTTGTGATCAGATTTTGCTTAAAAAAAAAACAAAAAAAACATTTAGGTGTAATTTTGGGGGGCCGGGAACCAATTAATTGGTTTTCCATTATTTCTTATGGGAAAAAATTCGATCATAACTCTAACTTTTTAGGATTCAATCTAGAATCCGTAACGGATTAAGTTCGAGAACCAAGGTACCACTGTACAGAAGTTATATCACAGTTTTTTTTATTAATGAATTAATACCATTTATAAGTGGCATTTATAAGAATCCTTATCGTAAAATGGTACCAAACTGCTTAATATGAACTACTATTGTACCGTGTTAAGAGAAAATGGGCTATTTCATCTGCTTACCTGGAATTTGACTGAATGCAGAGACAATAAATGAATGCAGTAGAGAAAATCACAGCAATAACCACGGTAGAGACCATGGGAGTCAAGCTGGGAGGAGAAGAGAGGAGAAGAAAGTATTTTTGTACAGCCACAGGGAACAAATTCTGCAGTTTTCATTAACATTCCAGACATGGCTTTTAATTGTATGTGAACGACGAAACAGTAACCAAATCATAGAATGATGATCAAGGGACAATAATAAATTACCGAAAAATCAAACACTGCTGACCTATATTTTGAATATACTAGAACTGAAACAATTTGTGTATAGTAATGATAGACAACAGCCAAGATGAGAATATAGTTTGATGAACTTGCAAACTTACTAGAGGAATGTACTTGATGGTGTAGCAGATGATGTGGCTATGGGAAAAAAAAAGACAAAATGATAAGTCAACCTCTGTCCCGACATTCAAGATACACAGCTGTATGATTAGAAAATATGAAAACATGGTCCAAACAAGTGAAGGTGAGAATAACTTTACATGCATCATCTTTAGTGTTACGCTTTCCCTATCCAACTTATTGACCTACAATTCCTCACTACTCACAGATTGCTTCACATTGTGTGTCCGAGAAGTGGGTGCAGTTTGCAACAATTCTGAGGTCTGCTGGTAAAACAGAACCATTTCAATACATATACAAAAAGCTTTAGTTAGAAACCAAATACTTAACCAATAATAATAAACCTACTTGGGCAGATTGTGCAATTTTTTGTACGTATGCCTTCGTTTTTTGTACAGTTTTGTAAAACAAATTGTCCTGCAAAAATGGAAAATGCTTCAGATAAAATACACAGTACAGCCTACCTAAATTTATATAAAGCTGAAATTGCTTCATTAACACCATCTACGCCACTTTGGAAACACATACACTATTTATACTGTTGTATAACAGATTTGCTAACTGGTTAGTGATACCATTATTAGTCGTTTAATGAAACAAACTAAAAGCTGCGATGTTGCATAGTGACAGGTGTCCTATACCTGGATTAGGGTACCGACAGCAGTCACCAACCATAGTGACGTACTCAGTCTGTTGGCAGGCCGAATGGACACTGGGTGCGCCAAAAAGCGCAATCAAGCAGACCTGTAGTGAAACAGAATCAGTCGTGATGTATGATGTATAGCGACCTCATTTACTTACGATAAGAATATCGTCTGGAACACGCTGGATGCGCGTGGCTGCTCCGGCCGTATCTTTCTACATCGAGTTTTCTATTGAAAATGCCCATCAATGATAGAACGTTTGATTTAGAAAAGGTAGAGCAAGTTAACCAGTTTTAACTATCAAGCAGTCAAAGCATCTGAAACCTGCTGTGCTACACCTAATGTTCTGTTAACATCGACATAATATAATTATAGTATACACTGCTTTAAATATAAAGAGCAGTTATTTTAACCATTTTAGCAGTTGCATGTTGCAACTGCTAAAATGGTTAAAATAACTACTCTTTATATTTTTCGTGTCTATGACATATATCTTCAACATTGAAACTTTAGTGCAAGGTGCCAATTATGAAATGTTGCTAGCTATATCGGTATGACTATCAACAGATCTTACTATATACTGACTATTTCTAATAAGAGCCGTTTACCCCACGCGTGAAAAAGAGGCGCCACTCCGACTCCATAACAAGGCGCCGCCGCGGCATAGCTTGAGCCGCCCCTCTCGTAGACAGCATAGCTGCTCTGATCTGTTAATAAAGGCACCGAAGTAAAATCAATACTTTGCGCAGTTGCGACGCACACGCCACACATCCAGTGCATCCCAGGTTTCACAGCTGCTGTGTAAAACATCCCTGATATTCACGAAGTCTTAAAGCGAAACGCTGTCCTCAAAGTCTATACGAATCGGCCTCTAGAAATTGAAAGATTGTTTTGGTCTTGAACGGTTTAATATAATTCTGAGATGGTCTGCTATTGTGGCGACCAAAAAAAATACTCAACAGTGTCTCAAAGTCCAAGTCACAAATTTTAAAATGCTATTTTCTATGGTGGCCTATGTGCAGTGAGCTTATTCCTCGGATCAGCAAGAGGCAAAGGCAGTACAGAGACAAAACTTTTTCAATACTCACAACTGTCAGGTACTGCATCTTTAAACCAACTAATGTCTAGATCTAGATCTTCGATCAGAGGCATTCAGGAAGCATAAACTGTAAACTGCGTGAGCAGCTTATATTTGTCGGTGGCAAATCCGCAGTGACGCAATATAACGATCCTCCCACAAAATACGACACCCCAAAACGTAAACTCTCTTTCAAGAAATTCAGTTCTCTCGTATGTCTCATGCCGTGCTCAGATTTGTATAATGCTGCCACCCACTACTTTGTAGTTAGACGATTTTAATATTTTTCTGCGAAGGCGTTGAGCAAAAAAACATCGTATCGATATTTGTGTATTTTTAAAATATAACTTAAGTAATTTAAATCGCTGGTTATTATATGATTGCTGAAAATACAGAAAATGGTAGTGTTTCTTGTAGAACTTATGCCTATATGTATGCAAGCCGATCGATGTGGTATTGTTTATTCTAACCATAAGTTAATTGTACGCAACTTACTCACTATTTTTATCAACTGCTGCTGACAACGATGTGTCTGCACACACTGAAATATAATTCAGTTCTATAAAAACATCGCGATGCATGGCTTCCTCGGTTTTTACCTTGCTTTTCGGAGACAGACTCACCGTGACCGTGTAAAGTACTTGAGAAATAGCTGGAAGATAGACCCACAAACAGCGCTTCACCCCAAAGGGGAGTACAATCTCATGGTTAGAGGATAGACCCACAAACAGCGCTTTAATGTAATATAATTACATTGCAGAGATCTGAAATTCATAATTTGGATATTTGTTATTTCAAATATCTACCCAGTAATTGTAGATGTCTGTAAGTAAATTATTACTGGAAAAACTCAATTGTGGATAGTCAAAATATATTTGGAAATTTCACAATAGAAGTTCTTGGTTTTACTAGTTTTTACTAGTAAAAAACAGAATTATAGATGTATACAATATGAATTTTTACTAGTAAAAATTGAATTGAGTGTATGTGAGGCAAAAATACAATGGAAGACAATTGGAATATATGTATATGACTAGTAAAAACTGAATTATAAAGCTAACAGATTTTTATTAGTAAAAATAGAATTCAAACTAGTAAACATAATTCTTACTAGTAATACTTGCATTGTACATGTCTTGAATCCATATTCTTATGCTTAAAATTTGCATTCTATGCTGCATTTCTATCTTACTGCTAACAGTAAGACAGGAATATGATTAGTAAGCCTTATTCTAATAAAAGGCCATGTAGTTTGCCGAAATCGATTGCAGAATACATTTCTTGGAAAAGCACAAGTCCTGTGTACAATCATGCATGGTAGTACATTCTAGTAATGTAGTTAGTTGCGCATCGATCCTATTAGCAGGTCAGAGAAATCTAAAATTAGTTGTGGAGTCACCATTTTGTTTATAGACTTCACAAGCTTTTGATTTGCGCCGCAGCAACGCACCTCGCTGTGCCGATGACGTCACATGCTCCTGTTATGGTAACAAGTGATCATAGCAACAGATCCGTTCCGTAAATATTTTTAAAACTAATACAAGGTAAAGGTAGCTGAAAACTATATGTTTTAAAAATGTCTTCGCCAACAACCCACTCGGTTAGATCACTTTCTCCTTGTTTCACTCTCATTTGACTATGCCGTCCTACTGCATAAATTTAGGGGCTCCAAGGCGTATCTACTAGCGTAGCTGGTTCCATACCGGAAATGTCGTGAATCCGGGTGAACCTGGGTGAATCCTTTAAGGAAATGTGCATTGCGTCCTCAACTGTTTTCTTGTTATCCTCTGTTGTTTTGAAATGTAACCCAACACGCTGGCCAAACAGGTAAATGACACATGGGCAGGGCAGGAGAGGAACGTATTGTAGCACCGGCCGGGCGCATGTCCCAGCAAGCCCCGCGCCCAAGTTGTAATAGCCTTTGTTGTGTTGTTGTTGTTAATGGTTGCATTTCCTTATTGTTGCGCGTGTGTTTACCCGTGTCCGAACCACGTGTGTTCGACCTTTAGCTTACCTAAATCCCACAGCATCTTACAGTTCGGCGTCTGACAACTTTGTGTTACGCCTAATGACCAAAAAAATATGTTTTTGGGTGGTTCATCACAATTAAACTCAGTATGCAGTGCGTTTTTGGTGCCTTTTTCGTGCACCTAATTAATGAAGTAATGACGCGAATGCTATAGTTATTACTGATATGTTTTGATATAAAAAAAATTATCATAAAATATTTTGCCATACTGTGTCACCGTACTATAGACTTATTGCGTAATTGAGGTCATTTTAGAAATTAGAGAGCCAACCGTATATTGGATTGGATTTTGATATTGCACAGGAATTGCACAATTTACCCTTTTTTTCTCTGCCATCTTGATAATTCTACACCAGCAAGGGGTTAGAGCACAGGTGTCAGACTCCAGTCCTGGAGGGCCGGAGCCCTGCACGTTTTTGGGTTTCCCCTCGTTTAACACAC
>JABFDZ020000090.1:1652496-1663802 GCA_019775955.2 Pollimyrus isidori | reverse complement strand
TGCAGTGTATCGTCTGTACACTGTCCAGGGTGTGTGGCGTGTGCAGTGTATCGTCTGTACACTGTCCAGGGTGTGTGGCGTGTGCAGTGTATCGTCTGTACACTGTCCAGGGTGTGTGACGTGTGCAGTGTATCGTCTGTACACTGTCCAGGGTGTGTGGCGTGTGCAGTGTGTCGTCTGTACACTGTCCAGGGTGTGTGGCGTGTGCAGTGTGTCGTCTGTACACTGTCCAGGGTGTGTGGTGTGCTCTGTACCTTAGGCTGCCTAGACCCATGCGTCAGACCTGCCTGTGAGGTTAGGGAGTGGATGGTGCGTAACACCACAGCAGCAATAAACTTGTATGTTTACTGGTAATGTTTTGGGCAGAGGTGAAAGCAAATTAGTTTTTCTTTATTTTATTATATTTCTAGTGGGGATGTACCTTGTGTGCAATGTAGTAGCTTTGAAAATGTTAAATATTTTCAAGGAATATATTTGAAAGAAATGGTATGTAACATTATTAATAAATGGCATTAGGTTCAGCCCAGGTAGGTGGTTCTGAAGGCTTCTGAAGTGCATCGCTCTTGATGTGCCTGGTTTTGAGTTGAGGTGAACATTGGGTAGGCTTGGCACAGACTTTTACATAAAATTGATTTAAGAGTAAATGGTAACATGAGTTTTGTTTGTAAATGGGAATCTATGTTTGAAACTCAGTGAGATTACTACTGAATGTGTCTCTCTCCGTGGGGACTCTTGTCACTGTCTTTGCCTATCTAGTTTTATATAGAGATGCATCGATTGTTGCTGTATTGGCTGATACCAATGGTTGGTCAACACAGTCGGCCATTCGTCGATGGTTAAAAATGAGCCTATATTTGCAGCTGATAATTCACTTTAGAATGGTGACCTATATTGCTTTACACACCCGCCAACTAAGCAGTTAGAAACATGCCTATTTTAACGTTACCGAAAACGACATTAAATGCAAAACAATTAACATTTTACAAGGAGAATCTAATAGTAAACATGTTTATAAATACAATAAACACAACAAATTTGATTGCTCACCTTAATGTGAGACAGTGAAGAGTATGAAGAGTTTCTGAAAAAGCTACATCTCAGTAAAGAAGGCTGCAGTTACACCCAAATAACGCTGGTCTGTCAGATACACCAGCGTTTGATAGCAAAACAAAAATCAGTGCACAGTGCAACATTGAAAGATGTTACACTTGATGATCAACCCTTCTTTTTTTATGCTAAAAATGATGTAAGCACTTATAAAATATAGTGCTCTGCAGTTGTTGCATGCTAGAGTTGGTGTTTTCTTACCAAACATTATTTTTCATAAATTTGGATGCATTTATTTGGGTGTGTCATTTTAAACTTATTTAAACAGAAGCTCGCAATCAGTCAGTAATGGAGTGAGTTTGCGGAATAATTGGCTATCAGTATCTGCCAGAAATTAGTCCATTCAGCTGTCATGTGGTCATAGTTGAAAACTAAAGCTTTCCATACCTTTGTCAGAAGTTAACTGCTGTTCTCACCTTGTATGAAATTTGCATTTTGTCTTGCCCCTCACTGTAATTTTTTTTAGGAAGTTTCCCTGTCATTGCAGTTGTACTGTCATCCCCCGGACTACTACTTATCTATGCCTGGTCTCTGATTAACCCTTATTTGAAGCTTGTGTATGTTCAGATGTGTTGTCGCCAACACTGCTTGTGGGAGCCAATATGATGAATGAATCATCAACAAAACATATGTGTTTCTAGGGGAGAAGCCATTTGCCTGTGACATGTGTGACATGAGATTTATTCAGCGCTACCACCTGGAGAGACACAAGCGTGTTCACAGTGGGGAGAAGCCCTACCAGTGTGAGCGCTGTCAGCAGGTGAGAGACCGACAGAGCACATGCACCACACGTATCTCTCTGTCATGCCTCTCCCTGTCCTGCTTACACTTCTCCCTCACTTCCTCCTAGACCTTCTCAAGAACGGACCGGCTGCTCCGACATCGACGGCTTTGCGGGGGCCAGGGGGTCCCAGGGGTTGCCAAGGGGGAGAACCAGCCTTGTTGTGAGCAGAGATCGTACCCCCAAGAACCTCCTAACCCCACTGCTGCCTGGAGCTCCGTGCACCCCCCCTCAGGTCGCCTGGCAGTCTGAAAACCCTCCTCCTTACCTCCACCCTGGCTGGAAAAATGCAAAATCAAAAGCAAAAAACATCTTCAGCTTACAGTCAGAAGCTCAGTAGTCGCTCACCCTGGTGCAGATTGATTCTGCAGCTTCAGACACAGTGGTCTGGAGGACAGGCTGAGATTATTCTGTAATCACTCTGATTTAAATTGTTCTGTCTTTATTAACTGTTAGATTTTATCAGCTGTGCCTCTGACAATAGTTAAAGCTGCGAAAATGGGTTGGGTGGATTAGAGGCTACTGTATGTGTTATCAAAATATCAGTGATGAAGTGGGATTTTATTTATAAATGGAGAACCCATGTAGGTGATTAAATCTGATTAAGTATCTAGCTAATGGGTGTTTTGATATTAAGATAGAAAACACTTCTCCAAAACATTTGGTAAAGAAAAATCTGTGAGGGGATCTGTCAGGCTGCTTAATATACAAATCCACGTTTTTTCTGGTTGCCAGTCAGAGAAACGGCAGCAATGGGGGAGTCAGGAGTCATATTGATGTTGGCTGTTTGGTCTAAAATTATGGTACTTGTGAAGAAAACACCAGTAGACAACAATGTGTGAACCTGATTGCTTGGGTCGTTTTTTCAACATTAAGCCATTTTGCAAGCATACTTATGCTCAGTAAATATCTGGAAAATATGCTTGTTGCGTCACTGATAGCAACAAGGCCACTTCGGCCTTGTACGCCTTCAGCTTTCATAACGGTCAAAACTGCACTCAATGCTGCCATCTAGAGGATTTAATGATACATTTTAATTTGTTATAATTGAGCTTCCATCCCAGGAAAATAACTTCAGCTGTGCATTTTCTAAGATCCCATAGTACATGAGTATTTCATATATTACACATTTGGATAGTTTTGAGGTTTAAGCCTCTGACCATTTCAACTGAATGGTCACACTGGATAAAATAAGGAAGCAAGGAAAGACCAGTCAGTTGAGTTCATCTCAATATTCCTTTGCATTGTTAAAATTAATCTCAAGGATCTTATTTTTCTACTATATTTTTAAACACTGGAGTAGTGAAATCTGTCTAATAGATATTTTGTTTTAAAAAAAGTGTTTTTTTTTGTTTGTTTTTTTTTACAGTCGTTGGCAAATAAGGCATAATCCATAAAATTATTATTCAGTGCATAAATCAGTGCTGACCCCTTGCATTTTTCAGTAATTTTAAATTAAACTTCTTAATCGCAAGGTTGGGGTGGGTAAAATATTTCATAAAATGATCGTTTTATACTGCTGTTCATTTTTATTGAATTGGTCTTGGTAGGGATAGTAGAAAACTACGTATAGAGTAGCAATTGAAACGTAGACTTATTCTCTTAATAGCATTGCATGCAGAGTTTAACGAAAGTCTTATTAATTCTTTTAGGTAAACAGATTTGGGTGAAACATTTTCAGTTGCTATTATGATGACTATTGTTAAAAAAAGTAACATGTATCCTAAAGATCCGCTTAGTTACTTTTTAATGTAGTGAAGAGCAGGGCTTTCCCTATGATGAAATAAATGACTTTTTAAGAAGACTCTTTATCTCCCGTGTTTCTTCACTACATACAATGTACACCCTTGAGCCATGATTGACGTGGCCGGTACACAAGTAGTTGCAGCCCACAACAGGCCTCGCTTATGGTCGTTGGTGCATGAATGCCGCTGTGTATTATAACATGAGAACAATTGACTGTGGCGGTATATTGTTCACCATATTTCTGTCAAATGGCCAGCACTACAAATGAATGCCTATTAATAAATGAGCAGGGCTATGAACAAATAAGAGATGCTGAAACTGAAAGAGTTTTCTGAGCTGCTGTACTATTTCCCATGAATGATGAAGTCCCGAAAGGGATGCACACTGAGACGGGAAATTTTTATGAATTTGGGGGATCTGGCTGATTTTCTAATTAGCCTCATTAATATTGTCAAAAAGTGAATTATGACTCACGTTCATGGCCCTGCAAGTGTGAGGTCATTGGACGAGGGCTTTACTCGATGATAATGTAGTGTCCTGTGTTTTTAGGGGACAAGCCGTTCGCGTGTGACATTTGTGACATGCGGTTCACCCAGCGCTACCACCTGGGGAGACACAAGAGAATCCACAGTGGGGAGAAGCCCTACCAGTGTGAGCGCTGTCAGCAGGTGAGAGACCGACAGCACATGCGTGTCACACGCTCCACACGTGTCCCCCTGTCCCCTCTCACTGTCCTGTTCACGCTCCTCCTCCTCTCAGACCTTCTCGAGGACGGACCGGCTGCTGCGACATCGACGACTTTGTGGGGGCCAGGGGGTCCCGGGGGCTGCCAAGGCGGCGACCCAGCCGTGCTACGAGCCGAGACCGTACCCCCAGCAACCTCCTAACCCCACTGTTTCCTGGAGCACCCTGCACCCCCCCTCAGGTCGCCTGCCGGTCTGACAGTCATCTTCCTTACCTCCACCCTGGAAAAAACACAAGTGTAAAAAAATAAATAAATAAAAGCTAATAAAAAACCTTTGGCACACATTAGGAGCTCAGTGGCGCCACACCCTGGTGCAGTTTGATACTGCAGCTTCAGTCATGAGTGTGAAAAAGACTGAGAATTTTTTATTTTTATTTTTTGGCCACCTAGTTTCATGCATTAAATGGTGGATTATTCTGTATTTAGTGTTTTTTTTTGTTGTTTTTTTTAAAACAAAAGTCTGTCATTTATTATCCCTTAATTTTATTGATTTGCTTTTTGTGGAATTGGGGGAAACTGCTTTCAGTTAGTTGTGTATAATAACACCGTATTAGTGAAAAGTGGAATTTGGAAATGCATCCATTAAAAAACCATAGATAACCAAATGGAGGAATAAGAAACATGACTAAGAATGGGTATTTTTAAATGGAAAAAATTAGGGGAAAAAAAGAAAGTTTAAACTGTTTACATACTGAAACAGTGAAGATTTGTTGGTGGCCAGTCATTATAACAGTAACTAGTAATGGAGTCATGATGACCTGCATGGTTTCTGGTCTGTTGTTACTGTTCTTAGTGTGGAGGGAACTCCATTGTAGAAACAATAATGAATCACTCAGGATGACACGCAGTCAGGCAGCTTTAGTAGTTTTGTCTGTTTGTGGACTAATATTCACTCCTCATAAATACCAGCGAAATGGTGAAACCTCACAGTCTTTACAACTGGCTGAAATTTTAGGACTGGATTTCTTATGGGGTTGCCTAATATAAACCCTCCAGTTGGAAGTACAGCCATGGGGAGCCAGTTCTCCATATTCCTGGAGGATAGAACGTGAGACGTTGTCACTGGCGCGTGTTTAATTCCACCTCAAGCTGGTGCTGCTGTGTGGGACAGTGATGCGCACTAGACGGTGGATGGTTATGTTGAAGGAAGATACTCGTGAACACCTCTGACTCCTCTGACTCACTATACAAAGTGACCGGGATGTCCTGCTCTCGGGACATTAGGCGACCCATAGCTGTCAGAATTGTCCACATTTGTGGACCCTTACGGTCCAGTAGCGGCTCTCGGACATACTGTTGTTATGCTTTAAACTGTTGTAATGGAGTCTTTATAAGGCAGGAAGAGGGATCGCAAAGATGTGTATTCATGGCTGCCTTAGATTGACTCTTGGATTTTGTGATTATTTTTGTGATTAGTTGAAAGCTTCTATGACTTGTAAAATAATTGATTTCACTCTGAACTGTTTATTGTTTATATGCACTGTGATCTACATTTTTCCAATCCCAGTTTGCGTCTTCATATCTCAGTCTGGTTACTGCTTTTTGGATGCTTGTGCAGACTGGTACTGTTGTCTAAGTTACTGGTGGATGCCGCTTCCTCAGTATTACAGAGATGCCCTCGGCCCCATTGATGGTTATCTTGGTAGGTGATTCCTGTCATGAGAACATGTAGGCCTGTGGCTATGTGATGCCACACTAGTGTCACCAGGTGTGACCCACTGTGGAGACACTGCTGCCAGGTCACCATTAAAGGTCACCCATTGTGCTTCTTTGTATCAGATCTTATGGAAATCGAGCCCAGCTTAATGAGCCATGAGGTTTCCAGATTTTAGAGGCAAGGCGGAGGCTGGGTAGATGGGAGGTCCTCTCTCTATCTTTGTATAATAGGACTGCACGTTATCCAATTGTTGTTATATGACGCATACTCAATAATCACCAGGGCTTTAAGTAATGGGTGAAACATTCGTCCAGATGCCGGCTTTTCGTACTATTCGGACGTTTACTTATGCCAGTCCACCGTACCACAAAATCTCCTATTTTAAAAGATGTTGTGGTTGTTTATCTGTCCCTTTCTTCAGCGCCACTTCAGTGCTCATCACTACCATGATTTACCAAAACAGTAACGTGGCACTCCGCTAAACCAAATTTAATAAGTGTAAGGATATGCCACATTTATACCGATGATTAAATATGCCACTCATTAATATTTTAGACGTATTACTTATCTGCTTACCAAATTGTGGGCATAAGTAAATGTCTGTATAGTACAGAAATGCCGGTGTTTGGACACATTTTGCTCGTTATCTAAAGCCCTGGTGATTATTGTGCCATATAATCACGGTATTGTGCATCCCTACTGCATTATGATAATTCTGTTAATGAACCTCAAGGACCTTGTGTTTTTTAAGTATATTTTTAACACTGGAGTTCTAAAACAGATAGATGTAACCTCTCTTTAAGCTGTTTTAGTTTTTAGCCAAAATGCGAGTCTTTTTTAAAAAAAATAAAACTTATAAACAAGCATCTAGTATAATCAGTATTGTATTGAAAACTTAAATTGGTTAGTAATTTAAGATTTTTTTTCTTGTTGGGGTTGGATGGCTAGTTGGGGGGGTGGTTATAGTACCTCAGAAAATGGCCATTTTACTGCTGTTCTTCCTTTTTACTGAATAGGTATTGGTAGGAATAGTAAAAACAACATTCAGGATCGTATTTAAAGCTTAGTGTTTTCCATATTAATAGTATTGCATGCAGAGTTTGACTAAATAGATCCCATTAATTTTTTGTTTAATTAAAAAGACTTGGTGAAACCTTTTCAATTGCTATCATGATGATTATTGTTAAAAAATGGTTACAATACATGTATCCTAAAGATCCGCTTAGTTACTTTTTAATGTAGTGAAGAGCAGGGCTTTCCTTATGATGAAATAAATGACTTTTTAAGAAGACTCTTTATCTCCCGTGTTTCTTCACTAAATACAATGTACACCCTTGAACCATGATGGAGGTGTGACTGGTACACAAATACTCTGTTACTGCCACAGGTCTTGTTAGTATACTTATGGTTGTTTGCGTATAATCACTGGGGTGCATTACAGTGTGAGAACAATTATACATTTTCACGTATATTTGCATGTAGTAAGTATGTTATGACTGTATGAGCACAAAAAATAATCAGCTGGTCAAATTATTCAGAACCATTTTCGGTATATTAAAAATACCATATATTTGATATCAAAAACTCTGACTGCCACATGACTTATAAAAATGTAAAAAGCAAAGTGGAATTCAGGAAGAAATCAGGATAACAACTGAGAGATTCTGAAACATTATCAAAATTAGGTTGTAATGGTGCCACATTCTTTAAGTTTGTGTTTTTTTTTTAATTAAAATTAGTCAAATATAAATTTTGTATGTGACACTGTAAACTGAAATGGGGGAACTTACATTTAAACAGACTTAAAACTCAGAACATTTATGCAGCACGATCAGTTTTGTTTGGTAAATTTCTGCCGTCAAAGACCTATATTACAATGTAGTGTCCTGTGTTTTTAGGGGACAAGCCGTTCGCGTGTGACATTTGTGACATGCGGTTCACCCAGCGCTACCACCTGGGGAGACACAAGAGAATCCACAGTGGGGAGAAGCCCTACCAGTGTGAGCGCTGTCAGCAGGTGAGAGACCGACAGCACATGCGTGTCACACGCTCCACACGTGTCCCCCTGTCCCCTCTCACTGTCCTGTTCACGCTCCTACTCCTCTCAGACCTTCTCGAGGACGGACCGGCTGCTGCGACATCGACGGCTTTGCGGGGGCCAGGGGGTCCCGGTGGTCCCAGTAGTCCCAGTGGTTCCTGTGGTTCCAGGAGTTCCAGCAGCCCCCAAGGCAGCGACCCAGCCGTGCTACGAGCCGAGACCGTATCCCCAGGAACCTCCTAACCCCACTGTTTCCTGGAGCACCCTGCACCCCCCCTCAGGTCGCCTGCCGCTCTGAAAACTCTCAGTACCTCAGTCCTGGAATAACATCACATGTTTAGAAGCTCTGTGGCGCCACTTTCTGATATAGCTTCACACTGCAGCCTCAGTCTTGAGTGACAGTCAGAAAGTGTATGTTTTTCTTTCATTTTGTAGTGGAATAGACTAGACTGGACTTTTGACCCTCTTTCACCAGTCTTGTGCGCGCAGTTGCCGGCAGTGAGCTTGTATGTACGAGGCTTCAGGGCAGCTGATATTTCCTCCCTGACCTCTATTACTCCATCATCTTTTCTACTTAACAATTACCTTTTGCTGCGTCCCGTGGTTAAGGGGCCTGTAGGAGGAGCCAGATTAAGCTGCAGGCTGATGGGAACAATGAAATCCCAGCTGATTCCTGTTCCTCGATGAAGAGATTTGTCATGGCAGCATGTGAATGGTGCAGTGCAGATGTGAATGATGGTGAGGGATAAAGTACTATATCTTTGCATGAGGAAAATGCCTATTCAGTTGATTCACTATTTAAAGGTACCAGTTTTACCTTATATTTGTAGCTTGTGCTTTTATTTGGTGCAGGAATGAAGTGGCTATGGTGACGTTGCGCTGGATTTATGTGGAAGCTAAGGAGTCAGAACAAAATAACATTGATATGATTATTTTGAATACATTGACACAGCACATCTAAAAATATAAGAATTTGGGGCAAAAAATTATTTATTTAGTATTTGACAGTGTTAAAGGGGGGGGGGGGGGGTGGTTGTGTGTGGCTCTGTGGGATAGGATTGGTCTGAGATAAGAAGGTTGCTAGTTCCATTCCCAGAGCCAGCAGAAGGATTTCACTGTTGAGCAAGGTTAACCCCAGTTGCCTCACAGACCCTGGCCCATACAGTGCCTTGGATAGATAAACGAATAAAATGTAAATGAAAAGTTTCATTTAGAAAACCAAATTCAGGGAGCGCTCATGAGAACTGTGCTGAATGACATGAACAAAGTTAAAGTGACGATTCAGTATTTAAGCTGAAGTTATGCTGTAGTTTATGAGGTACGTCATCCATCTTACTGCCAGGAGTTTAATACACCTTTAGTAGACTTAATAATAACACTGTAGTTTTTTTTATTCATTAAATACTCAGGGCATGACATAATGAAGCTGTTATAGTACCTTTTGTGGACAGATACTAGTGCTCAGAATTAAGTAGGAAAATGGCAAATTTTGTCTTTAGACACACATACTATAGTGTGACTATGTAGTGTGTGTGTGTTCTGAAATTTAGCTCTGGTTTTTTAAACTGTTTTTATTGGGCGAAACCCTCTTGTTTTGCTACCACTTACCTATGCTGATTTGTGTTGTATGTCATTTTTTTGTATTGTAGAATATATTATGTGCTTTTTGCTAGAAATAGTTGTATGTAATTTTCTGCAGCGATTTTTGAAAACATTTTTTTCTTCTAGTTATTTCACATTCTTTGCGATCTTCATATCCTAACCAGAAGCATTTACTGATTAGGATATTGATATTTTAGCTGAGCATAGAAAACAAGCCTCAGTTGGCTTTGGCTGATTTGCAGGGTTTCCTTGCATGAGATACAGTATTGCTGCTGGCTGATTTAAGAGCTTTACTGTCTTACAGCAGCAAGCCATGGACTGTGGTGAAGATTACTTGTTGAGTTTTCATGTCTTAACAAAATTGCTGATTGATGCTGGATTATGTTTGCTTACTATAATGGTTTAGTCAGTAAGCTCACTTTATTGATGGGAGTGAGAAGGATGGAGAAATTCTGGCTAGTTATGGGGGGGTCCTTGCTGCATCCTTTCTCTCACTTTATTGTTATACTCACGTTTGAGTCAGCAGAAGGACCTTATCCTAAATAATTTTTATCCATAACAAATTCAAAGTGTGTTTCTTTGAATAACTATTTTTTCAGTTGTTAGCTATAAATGAGTTACTTTCTTGTGTCTGAAATTTGATGATTTTAGTGGCTTACTGGTAGTTTTTTGTTATTCGACGTTTGGGGGGGGTGGACAGTACCAGAATTTGTAATGCTGTCCGTCTCCTTTTTTAATTACAAGGTCATGGTGGGAATCCAGCACGGCAGGCTTTCAGTTCAGTTAAAGATGACTCTTTAGTACTACATGCACATATGGACATAAATCTGGCCGATTAGGCCGTATTCTTCCTGTAGTTAAAATAACTGAATTTGGTTTTTGCCGTTGCATTTGGTACTGTTAAAACAGGCATAATCACATGTACCTTTCAATCAAATATGATAAGCTTTTCACACCATAAAATGTGTTGCCCATGTAATGAAATAGATATCGTAGGCTGAATCGCCCTGTTTCATGTCTGAGCACAATGAACATCCTTAAGTTATCATGGAGCAGAGGATGCACAATCGTTTATCGTAAACGGTGTAGTGTGTGTTTTGTGTTAGTTGTGTTCCTGAGATACCTACTTCGTATTTTGCTCTGTACAGTGATGGCAGTTCAGGGAGATGTTTTTTACAAGTGAGTTTAGCTTTAATTGGTTTTGTTGATGGGATTTTAAGGACCACAAACATTTTACTGTGCTAGTAAACATGGATTGCCAGCAAATAAACGTTTTTTTTCTTTTTAACTGGTGTGCTGTGCTTTCCATCAGTTAGTACGCAAAGTTAGACTGGTGGAGTTAAATATATATCAGATGTAAGTATCTGCACTTCGCAAGCTTCCTTGAAGCTAGCCTAATGGTTTTTATTTTATTAATGTCAATAGAAATTAACATATTGGTGTGGTTCACGCTTCCTTATATCAACTGTCACAAACTACATAAGTTCTGAAATTACAGCTCTAGCTGTAAGGTTTCATGGTGACTGGCACAATGAACATTCATGGTTTCTACAGTCAAAGACCTATATTACAATGTAGTGTCCTGTGTTTTTAGGGGACAAGCCGTTCGCGTGTGACATTTGTGACATGC
>JABFDZ020000090.1:1624111-1652338 GCA_019775955.2 Pollimyrus isidori | reverse complement strand
CTACTCCTCTCAGACCTTCTCGAGGACGGACCGGCTGCTGCGACATCGACGGCTTTGCGGGGGCCAGGGGGTCCCGGGGGTCCCTGGAATGCCAGCTGCCCCCAAAGCGGCAGCCCAGCCGTGCTACGAGCCCAGGCCGTACCCCCAGGAGCCCCCAAACCCCGCTGTGGCCTGGAGCGCCCTGCATCTTCTGTCTGGTCGCCTGCCGATCTGACCGTCGTCCTCTCTAGCAAACCTCCACCCCAGGAAGACACAGCGAGCAAACGCGTACAGGCAGAAGGCCGCCATTCCCTGATCCATGTTGATATTGCAGCTTTAGTCAAGTTTGTGTTTGTGCTGAAAGTATGTAATATTACTATTATTATTTTAATATTAGTTATGTTTTAAAAAGATAAGTTTCACCCTAGTTGACAACGCCTCGTTTTTTTTACCAAGAGACTGAGTGCGGTTAATAGACGGTCTTCCTGTTTGTACCCCTGCTAGCCTTGCTCCCTTCCTGTTTATACCCCTGCCAGCCCTGCCCCCCTTTCCACATCTGTGCCATGCAGATAGGAGGACCGAGTCTCACCTTCACTTACCAGTAACTCACAGGTGCCTCTCAGATGTGAGTATCTGCCAGGAGCAGGCAGTCAAGGAGTTCCCTCCTGGCTCAACTCTCTCCCTTCCTTGGCAGGATGATATGAATTTGATGTGTTGCTATGGGCTCCAGGTCGCGATTAGCCACTGACAGTCTAGATATGAACTGCGATTTGGTCTCCAAAAATGTTCTATATACCCGTTTTAAAAACCTTTGAGTACCTAATAATTTAATGATTATGATGGAACTGGAAGAAAAATATTATGTAAGAGGTGGCTCTGTTAAATTGTCAAACTACTACAAACATAGGCTAAAAAGGATATTTTAACAAAATAACACATTGCTTTTAAAAAAGTAACTAGACATGAGTCAGGTAAAAATGACAAATAATCTTTGGTACTCATGGTAATAATGGGAACATCATAAAAATGCAGCATACATCATAACTGATGACCCAGACCATGATAACAGAAGGTGATTTCTTTTTTTTTTTATAAACACATATATCTGTTCATTAAATAACAAAGAAAATGACACCGCTTTGTGGCATTCAGAATTATATACACTTTTTTTTAACATCTGTCCATTGTTTAACACAGACATTGTCATTGTAACTGAAAACTTGTAGTTGGGTTTTTACTTCTCCAAAGTCACACTTCAGAGCTGGAGTAGTCTTAGTCCTTTGGTGTCTTTGTGTAGTAATACCTTTCTACATGACTGAAAACTCATGTTGTGGTAGGAGGAACCTGAATTGGGACATTGTATTTCACTGTATGCAAGAGACAGACCTTCAGAATCACATAGCTCTCTTATCACTCACTGATACTTTGCTTACACCTCAGATTTCTGTAATTATGTATTTAAAGTAGAAACATGGTGAAATCTGAGAGTGGATTGTGTATTATGGGTATGAGTTCCATGGTCTGTAATGTATAATATTCTAATCCCAGTTTGTGTCTTCATATCTCAGTCTGGTTACTGCTTTTTAGATGCTTGTGCAGACTGGTACTGTTGTCTAAGTTACTGGTGGATGCCGCTTCCTCAGTATTACAGAGATGCCCTCGGCCCCGTTGATGGTTATCTTGGTGGGTGATTCCTGTCATGAGAACATGTAGGCCTGTGCCTATGTGATGCCACACTAGTGTCACCAGGTGTGACCCACTGTGGCCAGGTCACCATTAAAGGTCACCCATTGTGCTACTTTGTATCAGATCTTATGGAAATCGAGCCCAGCTTAATGAGCAATGAGGTTTTCACATTGAAGATCATGCAAACGACAAGGGAGAGAGGCAAGACGAAGGCTTGGTAGATGTATCCTTGTATAATGATAATTCTGTTAACGAACCTCAAGAACTATGGTTTTCTAGTCTATTTTTAAACACTGGAGTATAAAAACAGTTCAATATTGGGTGTATTCATTTCTTTATAGACCGTTATTTTTTGTCTTAAGAAAATTACATCTTTTTGTTTTTTTAATGATAAATGAGTGACCAGTACTTGGATATTAGTATTGTGTTAGTAATTTAAGATTTAAATTGAGTTCTGTTGGCTGGGATGAAAGGTTGGTGGGGATATAGTACCTCAGAAAATGGTAGTTTTCATACTGCTGTCCTTCCTTATTTTTAGCAAATGGGTTTTGGTAGGAATTGTAGAAATCAAATACAATAGTCCTGCAGATAATAGGTAGTGTGTTTTTTTTTGTTATTCATAGTATTGCATGCAGAGTTTTGCTAAATAGATATTAATTCTTTGATTTAGTAAAGACGGATTTGGGTAAAACTTTTTTATTGTTATCATGGTAATTGTTAAAACAGATAAAATAATATGTACTCTCTTAAGACCCACATTTATGTTTTATGGAGTGAAGAACAGAGTTTCCCTTATAATAAAATTAATTACTTTTTAAGACTTTATTTGCATTTTTCATCACTAAACACAATGTACAGCCTTGTTCCTCTTGTTCACTCTGAGAAGAACCTGCACCAAAGAACACTTACTTTGTTTTCATAATAAAATGGTAATTTTCTCATTTCATTTGCGAGTGTTTATCTGTCTGCCAGTTTCCAGTTAGCATTCTGTCTAGTTTTACACCATATTTTTGCTGTTTTTGTAGCACCAACAATATTAACAATCATAATTTGTTTTATGTAAGTACTGATAAAATGTTATTGATTAATTGTAGACAATAAGGAATTTAACTGACATATAAATGTCTTGATGTCTATCATGTAGGCAGATTTATTTAAAAATAAAGCGGGTCATATTTTCTCAGGATAAAGGGCATAAGAGAGACACACCTTATTTAAATATACAGGTCTGTGTATTGGGGGGATGAGCAAAGCCAAATTAAATACTGGGGGATACATACCCCGCCCCCCCCTGGTCCTGAGGCTCCTCTTCAGTCTGCATTCAGACACATAGAATGTCATTCAGGAGTAAATAGAACTAACAGTTTAGTAGAATTGTTGGGTTAAAGTGCTCTTCTGGTTTGTACTGAGAACTACATTCCTCAGGACAGCTGTCAAACTCTTCCAGTAATTGAATTTAAAAATATCACTAATCCATTTCACAAGATGATGGAAGAATACATCAAAATTAAGAAAGACCTGCATTCCACTCTGAAAAGCGTAAAACTTGCCTCACTGGAGAACTTGTAGTACATTTTTAATTGTAGTCATGCGGCCATAAATTGCACTAGAATGGTGGATTTGTGACGACATGCATGCTCAGAGTTGCCCAAATTGTGTCAGACTTCCACCTGGTTAACTTTGCAGTTAACTGTATAAACTACACTAAATGCCCATTATAGGGCTACCTTACCATAATGAACTGGCAGCAGGTGAAGTTCTTTCTACATAAAGGTGTCAGTTTATCATCAGATATTGTTAATCTTGAATTACACCAGTAATTACATTATAATAAGCACCATTAGTGCTATGCAATCGTGAGGGCAGTCTGTATTGGAGAAACCATTGATACATTGTAAAACAAACATCATTTGTAAGTGATTTACGATCAAACCATTTTTGCATTCGGAATATATCTTGCTACATAAAAGAGTGAGAAAGACCGTTAAAGGTGTCACTAATGTGTTATTACCCTACTTCACATATATTTCCCTGGTTTGGCTAGTATACTGGATTGCGTCCAAAGTGGCCGGTTATTAACTTAAATGATTCTGACAGCCCTGGTCTATATCAAATGAGAAATGAGAAAGCTACTCCGCTAGAGGGAGTACTTCAGTGTAGTAGTAAAAAGAAAAAGCCTTCTTTAAACCACTTAAACATATCTTGAAAGAAGCACTTAAAATAAAGGAATAATCATCATTCACCTTGTAGCACGTTTTGCTAGTAATTTTAATTTGTGTTTTATTCATTAAGTAGCAGAATATATACACTTAGATTACACAAAAAATAAAGATGTAAAAATGTAGTAGCCTACAGATATATCTGAAGTTGTGATTCAACATGAGTTATGAACAGGACTAAATGATTTAATGATTACAAGACTGCAATGATTTATGTTTGTTCGCTACAGTATTCAATAATCTCCTACGGTTTATCCCACATCAGTCAATTCGCAGGAAAACAGGGAAGTCTGATTATCTTAACACATCCCCTAGTCTACTCCACACTGGGCATGGTGAAATGATGATCCGATCAAATTAAAGATCAAAAGAAAAATTTAGTTTTCAATGTATGGTAAATAGGAACACTTAACAACAAGCATGGCGGTATTTAGTACATTAAGGTGAATATTTTTAAGTAAAAGGGGTAGCTTTGTGAGCCCTCAAATAATTTACCATTATAATCGTAAAGTTAAACGCAAAAAATAAAGGCAAAATATTCCACAGTTCACTGAATTGTCATATCCTCGCAAGATGCCTGTTTCTGGAAAAATGTGACTTTTGTATGCACAACGTCATCTCCGCCCCGATTATCACGCCTATAAATAACTTACGTAAACCCAGGCCTAGTAGTGAGCCGTGCAATGCGGCGATCCTGCGCATACTTTCTCTAAATTTATTTTATTCTCTAAGCGCGTTATTGTAAGTGGCAACTTATTATCAAGAAGTCGTGGCTTAAATGTATATCGAAAAAGTAAGAAGGAAGTAGCGCATGTAGGCCGCTGGTGCCTGACTGTTTTGCCGTTTAGACACTTTAATAAAACTAAGTCGACGCATGGAGCAAGAATCTGCAGATAACAGCAGGGAAATCAAAGAACTCACCCCTGTATTGATCGTAACGAAATCAAAGGTGGGGAGTGCAATGAGATCAGACCCGCAGACTGGAGTGGTTAAATTGCACCTCCAGGGAAACACGGGGTCTAAACCTGGCTATTGCGCTGATTTACTACGCCTTAGAGGTTCGGTGCACTTAAAGTGTCATTTTAAGAGAAGAAAAAGCTGCGAGGCCCGAGGAGGAGAAATCAATGTTCCACCATAGTCATCGCCGATGTTTAGTCTCCATGAGTATTTGCTCTTATCTTCTCCGATCTCCTGGTCCAGACGTACGCTGCTCTGTCTTAAAGCGGTTTGAGAAACTCATCATTCATTCTCCGCACAATCAATTTTTAGACGGACTTATAAATAAAGTTAATTTATAATATCTGTCATTCGAGCGGAAGTCGTGTGCCCCAAAGGATGTTTATTGCTGCCAAGTGCCCCACGTGTGTCGTGAGGGGTCTGGCCGTCGGGTACTGGATATTTAGCGCCGGTACGTGTGTCTCACTCCGCAGATAAATCCTTTACAGCTCGTCAAGAGATCATATGAGACCGCAGAGTAGAAATGGAGTATGGAAATATTTATTCAATAACACTACACTAACTGACATTGAGAAAAGTCAGAGGAAACTCTCTCATTCCTCCCCTGCCTTGACGTGCGCGGGCAGTCCGCCTCATCACTACATGGCTTCCGATGAAGGCATCGCGCACGAAGTTAAAGTAAAGCGCATCTTTACTTTCAGGTTGCTCTGATTGCATCTGCTCTATAAAAACGCCCCACATGAGAAATTCAAGAACAGTCTGCTTTAATTACAATTCATTGAGCGAGACTTGTCTTTTTACTTGTTTTTGGTGAACCCAAAATGTCGCACACTGGCATTGATTTTTAACAGCCCTATAAATCGTCCTTTTCTCCAACCAGAAGATGCGCTCTTTTCAACGTTTAATTGAGAGATACATCAGGCTCTAGTTCAATACTCCTTTTTATCTACGTCAAGGGTCCACCGCTCCCTTAATTAACGGTGATATTTAGGAAAGGGATGTATGATCCGACGTGTGAAGGACCGCCGGTAGCACCGCGAACCCTCTGTCTTATCAAAGGCTTACACGATTCATTCATACATACGTCATCTTCTAATCGTTTGTCCGTTCCAGTTTTCAAACAATACAGGTATATCCAGATTTCTCTGTATTAAACGTATATAAATAAAATGCTCGATATATGCGTGTTAAAGATAAAGCTTGTGAGGTTTAAATTTAACAAACAAAATTTTAAACCGCGTATTTTTTATAGGCCTACACATGTTGGCAAACGTATTTAACATTACGCCAGTTACATTTTCATCAAATATAGGTGATTATACCGACTGTTCTGCCAGAACGGTATTTATGTGTATCTGTAGACAAATACAATCATTACTGCCAGAGATGTTTATTAATTAATAAGAATGATTAATCAAAATGTTACAACTACCTGTGCTTCGCAGATAACAACATGCTAATTTGGACAAAAAGAAAAATACTAGTAGTTCCATATCAATTAAAGTTAAACAGCTATTTCAATCACTTCATTTAATATCAAAGCATATTATATCCATTACTCTCTTATTCTATAATTACTCTTATATTGATTTCATTTGGGATTAATAGCCATTTTGTAAGATAATACTGAGAACAATTCCACTGTGATGAGTCTTCTGAGGTCTAGTTTTATGAAAACATATAAATTCTAGACATATTCTTGAGACAAAATTCCCAACGCAATATTTTTTAATGCTGTATTATGAAATAAAGAAAGTGTTTCGCACATGAGACTAAGGGCGCCTGCAGGGTCGGGCAGGGGGCAGCCATTTTGGATCCTCCCCCTGACTGCTGCAGCTGGCTTACAGACAAAATGGCTTACAGCGGAGCGAATTCAGGCATGTTTTGTGCATGGCTTCTTACAGCTTTTAGGCAGATAGGGTTTCTATGTCTGTGTAGTCTCAAACTGCTTAAATTATATGTGAATAAGGCAAATAAAGAGCTCACTGTTTTTCCCCCCACATGGTCTGGTTAGAGATGTTATGTAAGGAGACTGAATTTTCTTTGTTCTGTCCTCAGTGAGAGTTACTGAATCCTTTCATTTTCCTTCACTCTTTGTCCAGAGTCTAAATGAAAACAGAAGACGCAGCCAGAATATACAGTGCAGATCAAGGAAGAAAAATACAATGCAAAAATCTTTCACACAGAAAAAAAGAATTGCATATATTCGCAAAAATGTGTTTCAACAAAGGTTAGTAATTTCACTTATATTCATAATATTCTTTTAAATGATCAATATAATTAACAAATGTATTATATTTTACACAGATTGTTGAAGATGTTGCAGGGGCTAGGGTAAATATTCCATATTGGGCTGCATCTGTGATGGCAGCTTAATTGACAAGCTGCTGTGTTCTTGCAGCACCAGCAAGGGCCTCTAGCCTTCACTCTGCCTTCCTTACACTACCAGATCCCTGTGGTGACATGCTAGTGAGCAGAGCAACAACAAACCAATATGGTCACTAGTATGCGGGAATCAATATGAGACAACAGATATAACAGATTCCTTGTGTATGTATTTACGAAACACCAGATAATCTACCAAGATACAGGAACCATTTGACAGATGTGGCGCCGCTCTGATAATTATTTTTTCTCATTCACAAATTTCATCTTTTTGGTGTCTCAAACAAGCAGAATGGCCTACAGTCACGCTTTAAAACTACTCCATATCTTATTTTATTTTAAAATATCAAACTGTAATAACCAAGAAAATCCACCATTTCAGGTACCAAGGAGGCACACACCTCAGACACACAGGAGACATTAAACTGTGTTTTCCCCCAATCTCACAACAGAAGTGCAGTTATATGACGACTTGTCTTCTGGGGCCCATGGAATGGAGATAAAAGGCATCATCCCTCGTGAAGTTTAGCAACAGAGTTACCCTATAAGGTTTGTTCTGAGAGAAAAATCCCGCTGACAGTTCTGCTGACATGGTGTTTTTAAAAAAAAAAAAAAAAATTGGGTCCAGAACCCTTCAACCTGGCAAGGTACCAATAATCTTCTGTGCCTTCCATAACACACACATCTCATTCAGGATAAGTCAGTCGTCTGTTCTCAAATTGGGTTGCATTATGTAGGTGCAGGAATGTAGCTGCCATCAAGCAATTATGGGATGTCCATTCCAATAGGACAAGTCTTATTCTTGACGCAAAAGGTTTTAAGCACAGTGTCTCTGCCAAATCACTGTGCTACACAGGTAAAACATTTTTCAAGTACAAAAACAGTATGAGAGAATATTTTTATGAAGCTGTTTTTGAAGCCTCTGGGAGTGACCATCAGGTCAGCGGATCTGGCAGACAGAAAGGGCGACCTGTGCGAGAAGAAGCGGGAGACTGGCCAGGAAAGCAGTGTGCAAAACGAATCCGGGCAGCACAGTCCTGCTGCTGAAACCCGTGTGTAAAAAGTCACACTTTTTGCTGTGGTATTACAGAGACATTGGCTAGAGGCTGAGAACAGTCAACCACAGGCTCACTGCGGAGAATCCGTACTTGCTGCTGAGGAAGAACGTAACCTTCCACGATGCTGCAAGAGCTCGTATCCACCACCTTACGGTACAGAGCATACACAGTTGCGCAACTTGCCTGCAGTTTAAATATCAGTAAAATCACAGAAAATCAGGCTTTTACATTACTTTCAAGAAGGATATGGAGAGTTAGAGAAACATTCTATACTGAAAATATATACTTGTTGTATAAATGACTACAAATGAAAATGGGAGCCCTGCTTTAAGGTAGATTACAGGAATTATGTTCCCATGGTTATTAGTGTTTTCATGGTCTGTGATAATGTGCATTTTATCCAGCTGCCTTTTTCGGAACCCCCTGGGGCACGCTCTCCCCTGGGACATCTGTAAATCATTATGCGAAAAATCTGAACACAAATGCTACAGGAAACAGCCAAACTGCACACAGTCCACCAAATGTGAGCTGAGGTATTTCTGCATTCTCTAAGTAGATGTGACTTAGGAGCAGATTCATTACATTTTGAACAATGTATATTTAGTTCAAAAATACTTTCAGATATGCACATAGAATCTCTCTTTATCTCTCTCGCTTTCTCTATCCCCTCCCTCCTCCCTTCATGACGCCAAGTCCAAGCATACCAACCTTCCCTCAGGAACAGGAGTTTTATGACTGCAACCTGACACCGCTTCTGTGTTCCATCAGCGAGGGGGCTGTAACTTACTTCAAAGCTATGCAACAGCGAATCGCAGTTCACCAATAAATTTGCCTGTCAGACTTCCACCAATGGGAGAGCAGCATTAATTCACAGCTGTCAGCTTGGCGGCCAGTGGTGGGACGACGGCAGTAAATCTGTCAGGAGCAGTCCTGTTAATGGGCGGTGGGTTACTGCTGGGGAATCCATGGTGAGGGTAACTGGGGGGGGTTGGGAGTTGGGGCCAGGGCGAGAAAGAGAGAAAGGTTTCAAAATGAAAAACATTTCAACAAATACCGTGGCGTTCTTTCTTCTTTTAGTGCCACAATTGCCAAACATGCAGTTTAGAGCCAATAGTCACACAAAATGTGTTAATCGAACGAGACCAAACATGACCAAAAAACCAAATCACACAAAAGCCTCACGGCTGCTGTGAAAATGGACGTGAAAAAAGCACAAAACATTAACATAAGTAATTAAAATAACCCTTATTTATTGAGCTTTGCATCCACCCCCACAGACACAAATCCATATAAATACACTAATCCGGAAGCTTTTCATTATCACCATTTTCAGGATTTGATTGTAGTGTTACATAGAACTTTCTCACAAATTTATATATTATAAGCGTTCATTTAATGCCCTGAAAAGTGTGCTTCAATTGGGCGTCTGTGATTTTGAGGAAAGAATTCATATCTATAGCCTATATATGTTTGTGTGTGTAGACAGACACACTTTTCATTAGATTACAAATAAATAAATGACGACTCCAATCCTGGCTCAAAACATATTCCACTGACGTATCCTTTAATTTAATGAAGAATAATCTGAATCTGTCATAATATTAGAAAATGACACTTTTCATTATATCTCATACTTATGAGGTATTATACCTTTTTACGTTTTGTTTTATTTCAGCAACGTCTGCACCATCGTATTTCGAGACCAACAAACCAAAGTAACCAGCGGTATTGGGCGCTGAATACGACAATATTTTTTTCTTTTTATTTAACGCAAAGGCACTGATGTCTCCTGGCGATAGTCCTGAGTTATTGCCCAAGGGGAGAAAAAGTGAGCCGTGTTGGTGTTGTTTTTGGCCGCCTAAGCGCCGGGGTTGAAATGGCTTTCTGTTCTGCGAGAATCCATAAATGGCAGCAATGAGGGCGACCACGGCAATAAAACACGGCGAGCGGCTAAGAGATGCTGCGTGTCCCCAATGACCGGCCCGACACATCCATCTCGTAAAGCCGTTACCAGTCCTGTCACCGCACATTGCCGTTCCGTTGTACCCCAAAAGTTGCCCCTCGGTTTAAATCTAAAAATTATGGAATAAAACGACCCGGAGTAAACAAGGCCTAGAACTGCTTTAACAATCTTGTTTGCCCAGCTCCCATGAAATCCCAACCGTATGGCAAACTGCCGCTGCACGACTTTTATTATTGCTTTTCTCTGGCTCTCTCATCCTGTGACATCAGCTGAAATACGCCCGCTTGCACATAGCTCTAAATTTGTTGCATGTAACAAAAGATTAACTGCGCAACGTCTGCACTCAATGAATCTTCTGAGGCCAGACTTATGACCTTTGCATATATGCAAACATGGAAGAACATAACGCCATGTACACAATTGGATGCACGCGCGCACACACACACTTAGGGATCGTTATTGATTATAGACAGAAAATGTCACTGAAAGGAGACGCGACAAAACAACCGGGTATGTAAAGAGTGTACTCTCAAATTATAGTAATTTATGACTACTGCGTACACGTTCTCTCACACACTCAATGTACACACTGGCCGTTGCATCATTCCAGCCCACATGCGCTGACACTTTTACAGCGTGTCAGACCACAGAATTCCGGACCATTATACCGATTATTGTATAGTTAATATAAATTACCTTCTAATGGGTGGGTCACAGTAATTTGCGAATTAAAACGATGTCGTACATTCTGCGGAAGAATATGAGTCATTTACATAACCAACACGTTTTTAATTTTAAGGTTTCATCTTCACACGCCGAAGCAGCCTGAAGCGAACACACGCTGAACAACAGCTAAAACAGTTCTTCTTCCAATTTGCAAATTGCTCCTGAAATTTAACAACGGGTTTGATAAACAAATATTGTCTCCTCCGGCAAAATCGACAAGCCAAAGCACGCAAACAATACTAGAATTACGAAAAGGACACGAAGAGAGAAAAACTTTCAACAACATTGCAAAAGGTTTATATATTTTTACATTACTCCTGAAATTAAAAAATGTTAGCATATAAATCAAAGGCAATTGGGAGGATATTTATAATTATTTCTGTATTACCTGGGTACCTTATCACACAGTCACACTGTTTATAATGTAGTTTTAGGCGTATGGATACTTTACTATTTGCTAAATTTGTAGAAATTTTCGCTGTCTACCAGGAGATGGAGCCATTACATGTTAAACGTAACGCACAGGTCTACTGCGCTTACGTAAAGACCTCGACAAAACACAGATACGAACGAAAAAAGTAATACAAAAACAGGCATATGAACTATTGCCAACTACATGTACTTCGATAGATAATTTAAAACATGGAAATGAAAACCAAAAAGAAACAGAGAACAAATGTTTTATTTCATCCCTAAGTTATCCCCAGTAAGCAATTCAAATTAAACAGGTAATTTTCTTCTCAGTGCATTTATTAAGAGCATTGCAAAGAGCATTTTATTAAATCACACAAATAATTCAACTTCGGACAGAAAGACCCTGTACGTTCAATGAATTGTGGGGCCACATCTAAACACTTTATGCTGGTCCAGTGTAGTTCCAGTAACCACCAACAGACCTGCATTACACTGGTATTAAAATAATATAAATCTCACAACAATGCAGATCATGGGCCCAAACTCATGCCCGGACACCCTACAGATTTTAGATTCAATGTGTTAGCTGAGGTGATGACATTGTCATTTATAGTCAAATATCAGTTTACAAATGTCCCAGCAAAAGTTCAAGAACGTCAACAAAACAAAGATGCTATCAAAAAGCTAGTATTTCTGAATGCAGCCAGAGAATTTAAATGCCACTGCCTTCTTAATGCACATCCATCAGAAAACGTTCTCACATACCCAATAATGTCAGTGGGCAGCAGGTAGTTGTTGCGCAGCAAAGGAAGCCATTAACAGTTTGCATCACTGACATATCGCAAAGACTGAGGCGAGTATACAGACATGCAGAGGACTATCTGAAAGCCAGTATTCACTCTTAAGAATGGACCATAAAAGCACACCTCCTGCAAGATGCCAGGGAGCATTATATATTTTCCTTCTTCAGAAAAAAAAATCTGCTGAAAGACAAAAACCGAAAAAGGGGCTTTTAAATCGGGCTGTATTTACTTGTCAGTGGAAAAGGCGGGCAGCTCACATGTAAGTTTCAATTAAATGTTCTGGTTTATGTTGGTACTAAAAAGAACATATGAAGAATGACTCCAGCATTAATGAGTTGTGTAAATACAAGGAGGTGGGGGGAAAAAAAACAGGGTCCCTTGATAATTCTGACTGGTGGAACAATCAGATGATTCAGTGCAGTTATTGGAGGTACAATGCAGACAGCAAAAGTAGAAATGGAATTGAGAGAGGTCTCGGGGGACAGGGCCTCCGCTTTCCCCATCTTCCTATGATTTCCTGGCCAGCGCTGCCCTATCGCAAAAGGGACCACTTGATCTGCTCCTTTGCAGACTGAAGCACCTGGAGAGCAGAGAGGAAATTATTTCAGTGATTTGAAAAGTATGGAAGAAACACAGAACCAGCACACTTAGAGATCAAGTCTCTCAGACGTCAGCAGCGATACTCTTTCATTTAAATCAGAAATAGTCAGCTATAAATAATTTTTTTCAGAGAATATTTAAGGCCAATCAAACAAAGAAGGTGTTTAGATAACCAAATACTGAGATCAGTTCTGGAGGTTATGAAATAGAGGAAAAGTGGCAGTTATACCTTTTGAGGAAACCTATCACAATTCAGGACAGATTACCACTGATGGAAAAGTAACTCGTCTCATTTTTCCAACCCAAAAGTGAGTTAGGGTGCTTTTCCATCGCACCAAGTACCAAACTTTTGGTACTTTAATTTTTTCATTGACTTTTTGGTACCAGGAGCAAAAGTGCTAAACCAGCTGGGATAATTCTTTGGTACTTTGGGGTGGGAATTGAAATGCTTTCTTTGTTGATTGGTTATGCAAATAGCCTGCTGCTGAAACACAATACAAACGATGGCTTGAAAACAGTTACGGACTCAGAAAACGATAAAGTAAAAAAAAAAAAAAAAGTGATCCGGTAAGAAACAGATACACCAAAATGATCACGATTGGATAAAAAATTTAAAACGTATTTTGTTTAATATAACAGACTAAGAAATATACTAGGATCCTAGTGATATGTTCTTGTTGTAACTATAGTGGTCATTTTGCTGCAATAAAATATTGGGGTATTTGAGGGAAAAAAAGGAATTCATAAATTTCTCAGAAACCTGTCTAAGAGTGATTTTAAAAGGATGAAAATTATGATTGTCTTGAAGAATGCATACAATGCTCATGACTCATGCAAAAGCAGAGATAAACTTGAAACTGATTTGTAAATATACATTAGATCATCTATAAAGCTAATAAAATTTAATTTGCAAAGCTTGCTAAGTTTTTTTTTCTATAACAGAACAGAGTAAAAATATTTTACCGAAATTTTAACCCTCCACGCTATGAGTGTAAGACAAAGCCTGATTTTAATATAGCTGACAATGTAAGAACTGTATGTGTTTAACATGCAATGTTGGTATTAACACTGCATATCGTCCAGCTCTAAAAGATACTACAGTAATTTTTCAAATTTTGTACAAAATACCCCAACTTGAGTTATGATGTCACTTGGTGCCGGTACCAGTTGTTTTTATGGCAGTGAAAAACCAACAACTTGAAGTACTGTAATTTTAGTACTCCATCAAAGTACCAAAGGTACAGTACCTGGTGCGGTGCAAAAGCACCCTTAGACAGCATGGCGCAGAATGAAGGGTGAAAGTTAACTAGCTATAAAGAAGTTATATCTACAGCATGTTAAGTGCCTTGTAAATGAAACAATCATCGATCAACTGCGGCAACTCAGGGATGGTGCAAACTGCACGTGGCTACCCTGCCCTGCTGCACCATTAGGGATCACGCTCCACATACAATAGTGGGAAATTAATTATTAAAACATTGCAAATCTGCTATAAGCCTCCACTGTGCTTATGTGGCATTTATCCCTGCAGTGCCAGAAGACAGCTGCAGCTCCATCTGCATAGCGGCCAGTAAACTAACACAGGAGCCAGAGATATCAGTTCCTAAAACTCGATCAACTAGTGTCCTGCACTACGAAACGAGGTTACTGGCTTATTGGGGTAACTTGTCAGATTTAAGGTAGTCTTGGCAAAATGTAAGGGGATTAATATGAAGTCCATTTAAACTGTGGTACCTTAAGTCTGACAAGTTACCCTGATAAGCCAGTAACCCTGCTTTTTAGTGCAGGCCACAGATCAATAAATCGAAAGACCCATCTATTCTCTATCTGCTCGTCCTGGTCAGGGTTGGGGGTGGGCTTCAAACCTATGCCAGAAACATAGGGCATAAGAGTAAACTACAGGGCATTGAAATTCTGGATACTATAGATCATTCAGACATATTAGCAACCTGAAACACCACAGAATACAATTATACACTCATTAAGAAGCAAAGAACTGAACATTCTTTTTTTATGTTCTTTCATGGAGGGTTCTACACAAGACAGGATTAAGGCTAAAACATTTGTCATACCAAAATGGTTCAGTAGCCACAAAAATCTATTTAAATAACATCAACCTAAAGCAGAACATTGCTTAATGTCATTTCCTGGTCGGTTATGACATCATATCAATAGATTTCAGAGCTCCAATACGGAAAGCATTACAATTTAGAGTTACAATAACAATCTAAGTTCACAATTGCCTATTTTTAAGCTCACAAAACAAGCATACAGGTCACTGAAAACAATGTTCAAAATGACTCTCGTCTTTCTTTCAACGTCATGTTAATGCCACATGATGCTGAATCTATTGACAAAATCCAGGGATACTCATTAGTGAAAAATAAGTGCTACTCATTAGAAAAACTAATGAAAAATTGCTAGCAGAATACTGTTACATATCAACAAGTTTTAAATGACGAATAATCAAAAGGGCAGGACAAAAATATATATATATTAATTTTTAAGTATTTAACACTTAGTATTCAATATGAAGTATTGGACTGTATTGTCAAGTAAGATGTCTAAAATGGCTGCCAACCAACAAGGCAAAAGTAACATCAGTGACAATCCCCGCAGTTCAGGATTTGGGGTGGAGGACAAGGAGCCACAGCAGAAGTTGTGTACTCACCTGGGTGACCGTCTGTTCAGTCAAAGGAACATCATCACCCTAGTGGGGAAAAAACAAGTTGTAATTCCAAGTCCTTCCCTCATGGGCACACTGGAGACAGTGCCAGTATTAAAAAAAATAATAACAAATGACGCGTTTCCACCAACACGGTGTTGGAGACAGTGCCAAGTTTTTTTCCAAACTGGAACTGGTTCCGCATGTTTCCACTGCAAAAAAAAAGGCCTCGACCAAAAATAATGGCTCCAGTATGGCACTACAGAAAGGCTGGTCTCAGACTTTGAAAATGTAACATCAGCTAATGTGGGACGAGCTGTCGCGTCCAAACCATCCACATACCCGGAAAGTTCAATCCACAATAAATATAGTTTTGTCTAATCTCGCCAGTGCCAGCAGTGAAACAACTTGCCAGCTTTTTAGCAGAATAATGTCACAACTTTTTTTAAATTTTGTGGAGAAAGATCAATCCAATTGCCAGAATTAACAATAAATTAGCAACGCATCACAAGTGAAATAAATATAATATTGTGGTGCTCAAGTGATGAACCGATCATGAAGCAGACAGCAAAGTTTAATTATTAGTAGGATCTTATTGTGAGATCCTTAAGAGGACAGTGGTACAGCAGCAAGCGAGAATAAAATCATTCACTCACTCACTCACACACACAAACAAGCAGAGGAGAAATACAGTCTTTATAAAGACAAAAGTGGATGTAGTCAGGAAAGAGTGCAGTGAAAACTATGAGACTTAAATGCTCATTTTTTTGGTTCAGCAGGTTAGCAAAACTTAAAATCCAAAACGGTTCAAAATAATTCCAAAATAATAGAATTCATATGAACCTTTACTGCACTGTCACTTTCGCAACATTTCCATTCTGTACTCATACAGCACCAAGCAAGACCCAGCACTGGCTCCATGTTGGTGGACACAAGGAAGAAGAGAGCTTACCCTCAGGGCCACGCGATGCACCACCTGTAGGGGGTCACTCTCCAGGATTACTCTGGGGGGGGTCACAGAATATCATGTTAACTTTCAGCTTGTCCGAAAATGTTTCTGTGCTACTACAAAACTGAAAAAAATTAAACATCTCATCTTTAGTTATGAGGGTGGCCTTACTAGTTCGGGGGGGGGGGGCAGCTCTTCAACCACATCAGGACCGAAGAAACATTTAGCTGGAAGCTGGTGTCTGTGATGCCAGTGGCATATCGAGAAGCACTTACCCTCCATCCACAATCTCATCGACAGCAAGGAAAAGTCCTTCCATATTCTCCAGAAGAGCTCTCTTCTCTACGTTTTTCCTGAATATTGACAGGCGAGACACACATGCTTACTTAATGAAACAATGCAAAAATATGTTTAATATATACAGGGTGATATCTTACCGCAACATTTGACTGAGAGAGTCAAACAGGCAGTTCAGAACAGACATCAGCATCAACTAGAAGGGGAAATGGACAGATCATTAAAAAAAATTTACTGGGGGAAATAAATAGGATGATTATAAAGGTATTTACACACTGAATTACCTCATTCTCATGCGAGCTCCCAATTACATAAAAGTATAGATCAATATTGCTCTTGTAGACCACTGTTAGTCCCTCAAGCAGAGCAATCTCACCTACAAAGGTGGGAAAAGAGACAGAGAATTTATTAAGGATTAATTCCTGACAATGCATTTCTGTGCTACTTTGAAGAAGAAAAAAAAGTCTCACTGTCTGTGCGGTGGGTCTTGTTGAAAATGTTCTTCTCAAAAGCTTTCTGTTCTTTCACCGTGGGGTACGTCTCATCATAATACTGCCGGAAAAATACTGATAAGTAATGGGGGTTCTGGGGTTATAGCAGAGCATGAACAAACTGAACAAGTTTAAACTGCCCACCCATGCATACATTTGCCATCCTATGCATACATTTCAAATAACCATCCATCCACCCATTTGCCATGGATAAAGTCTCATGGAGGCCTGGAACCCTTCCCAGGAAGCACGATCACGTGCAATTTAGAGAAACCATATGATCTGTGTTGATTTTGTGCTCACTGTAATCGATCTTATTCCCCTGCGTTCAACATGGTGCTTCACTGAAACAGTATTACCTTTGCATAGAGTCTCTCCCCATCATTGTCCAGTATGAGGACAGCCTTCACCGTGTACAAAGAAGGCTCCTGTCAGACAAAACAAAACGCAGTCAACGGATACAGTCCCCCAACGCCTATATCGGGGCTCTATGCTGTACCACAGGGGGCCGCTGCAAGCCCTGGCCGTGACCCCGAGGACTTTGCCGCAGCCAAGCTCCCAAGACAAAGTTCTGTGATGCACTGACCTCCCGGGAGCCACAGCCCGTGTATAACAGAACTTCACCTCAGAGGCTGCCTCAGCGGGTCACTCTGCCTGGGATGCCTCTGCTGAGAAGCGCAAAGAGGGACCAACAACTCAAATGCATCTCAGCTGACCAAAACATACAAGTGGCAGGACATTAAAAGGATGGACACCAAAAAGATGGATAAGTATCACGTGATGTCCAAGACACTGCCTTACATACACATCTCCCCTGGGCTCATGCTAGGACATTAAAAAGAGTAGAAGCAGCCTGTTATTCTCACAAATGAACATCCGTGACCATACTGCGGGAGACAATGACGTCGCAATATTTCCCAATTATATTTCAATAAATACCAATTGGGGAATATGGTGGTACAAAAACTTTCTGAAACGAACAAAACGATTTAATTATAAAGCATTCAGTTGCCTGTCTCTGTATTTCCTTTCACAGGAGACACAAGAACACAAAATCTCCTGTAAACTACCACTTTCACCCGTAGTCGCCTGTCCATCGCCCATTCCCGGCTACACAGTACACCTTCTGTATAATACCGGGACCGGCAAGTTTAGGAAGGCTTTTACGCTTCATTCTGGCTCACATTTCGCAGACGAGCTTACTTCTGCACCATGTACCACGAAAACCATGACGACCGTACATATATACACACCACAGGATCCCCATCAACCCCGCAACACATGATATCTGTATTATAGTACCAGAATAATCGCGTCCATTTCTTCTTTCCAGTCGACGTGGATGTAGTAAGAAAAGCAGCTCCCATTGGCTGTCAGGACACGTTCATCAAAACATTTCCCCTGCTGAATGGCTACGGGAGAACCAATCAGAGCTGCCGCTTTTCCGTTTCCGGCTGCCTCTGGCCCTCCTACTATTTGTAAATTCTCTTTTAAAACCAATGGTTGGTGAAGGTAAGATGCAAGACTTTCTCAGATTTACCAAAGAGGAAGAAAAATTACTAGCGTATTTTAGTTTTTATTTGACATTTCTCCATCGTCTTAACATTCGACATATTTAACTGTATCTGTTAGGAATCTTGTTTAAGGTAAAAAAAAAATTAAATAAAGACACACTGCCCAACTATCTGACCCAGAGTAGATAATTAACTGCACATGAAAGTCCGTGTTGGATATTTGATGGAGGGCAAAGCAGGTGGT
This sequence comes from Pollimyrus isidori, assembly GCA_019775955.2. Taxonomy (NCBI): domain Eukaryota; kingdom Metazoa; phylum Chordata; class Actinopteri; order Osteoglossiformes; family Mormyridae; genus Pollimyrus; species Pollimyrus isidori. The sequence goes on along the minus strand of JABFDZ020000090.1, from coordinate 1,633,388 downwards.
GAAATCAGGCGGTTCACCATAAACGTTAATCTGTCATAAACCGTGAGGTCCTGTTTGACGGGGGGCTAAGCCCCCCTTAGGGTCAAATCATACCACATAGCCCCTGGTCTAACATGCCGTTATGTAGTCTGATGAAAAAAGAACAACATATTCCAATAGCGCTTTATAAAAAGATGAAAATGCACGTTTTTAAGTGGTTAGAAAAATACACGGTCAATTGTCAGATTTACCTTTTCCCTGTCCTTAGTAACCTTACAAATTCATATGTAGACTACTCAGGATTAAATGTTGGGGTGGCTCTCCTGTAGCGACGATTGCATTTACTTCTTAACAGGCAATAAAGTTACTGGCAAAATAACACTAAAACATTTTGAGTGATCAAATAGAAATCAGTTTTGACGCTTCAGCAATATGGCCTTATCACAGGTAGACCCCCGTTTCCTCAGTGTGACGTTAGGGGATATATATGGACATCTCCCAGATGCACTTGTTGATTACAAACTTCAGTTTGAGCCTTATGTTCTCCAATTATAGAATACCTGAAGATATTACTGCATTCTTTTAAATGTAAAATGGTTTGGCACCATAGAAGAATAAAATGTCATAACATTTTTAGCACCCATATATATATATATATACGCATTAACTGGCTGTTTTAAAATCTGAACGTCCTGTAATATAGCAGTGAACATTGTTGCAATCTGTTATTCCAGCAGCAAAGGTGTCAGTATTAAACACCAACAGCCTTCAGTCTGATTCATAAACACTAGTGATCTCTGAGCAGAGTTGGGCGTAGTTGGAGTCTGTCCACACCTGCTTTGTTCACCCTGGGGAATATTTAGATTTGATTTTACCCCTACTGCCTGTCACCGAGATCCATCTGCTGGACCTTTTTTTTTTTTAAATAGCTATAGTAGTCAACCATGAGGTTTCCCGGTACAGGCCAACACTAGGAAAAAACATGTCCAGTAGGTATCAAGAAATTATGCATGGATAAGACTAAGCATCCCAAAAAAAAACATTAAGCTTTTTGAAGCAAATATTCAGACATTTGATTCCAAGTTTTACTGACAATGTGACTAAGTGGGACATGGTGATGCAAGTGCACTATATTTACAGTACCGCTTTCCTCCAAAGGGATGTATTTCAGTCCTTCCTGATCCGTTTAACTACTTTTTCCCATGCAGATGTGAACACTGAGCACATGTATTACTGCCAGGAAAACAATCCAAAGCTCTGACATTTAACAATACAAACAGGAGCAATATTAACCATGTGGCCAAATAAAACTATACTTCAGTTAGTCCAATGAGGAACAGACACACCCAAGTGTTGACCACAAAGCATGAATTCCAAGTTAGCCAAGTTAACTTCAGATAGAAGTCATGACTGTCCAGGAGTTCAGGTAAGGAGCATTCCTATTGGACAATCATGACTCCTACCTTAAGTTAATCCAGGCAAACTGAGAAATCCTGCTTTGTGAAACATCCCCCCAGGATTTTAAGTGAACCACTGGTATACTGCACTGCATATAAAATCACCACATTAAAAAAAAAAAAAAAGGCGATACAAAAAAGTTATTATAAAAAGTTTTATTATATAAAAAAGCTGCCCAGCAGCTACAGCTTCAAATGGTGCTCCCATACACTCACGTCCTAGAAGAGAAAGAATGTGTAAATTTACAATTAAAGATTAAAAAACCTTTTGAACATTTCTAAGGCAGGAACCAACTAGTCATACACTGCATACCAAACCAATGTTTCAGTCAACAGCGGACTGCATGTATGACTGTGGTAATGTGAGTTTGTACTACAGCTGGAAAATCCCCAGGTCAGCACTTCCCAGTCCAGGCCTCGGGGACCTGCAGTCGGCCCATGTTGGTGCACCTTATCACAGTCTACATATTTGTGCTCCTTCCCAGGTCCCAAGCAAAAATGTGGACTGGTGTGTGGGTCCCCAAGGACTGGATTGGGAAATACTGATTTAGGCAATACCATAGAGCCTGGGTTTGTGTAAATTTACTAAAATGCTCACACACAGAGCGAAAGTTGTCTTATGATATTCTTAGAACACTTTCCCATTGTCCAGTGCCGCATGACTACACTCAAACAAGGGGCGGCGGGTGCCCACAAATTTGTTTTTCAGCAGAAAAAAAATAAAAATTAAAACCTTTTATCTTTCCCCTTGAGTAAAGTGCAGGAAGCACAAGAGCAGACATCCATCATCCTTCGTGCCAACATTATTCACATGGCTGAAAAGAAGAACAAAAGAAATTAGAAACTTTACAAATTTGATGACAACATAAATATTGCTGCTTCGATGTTTTAGCATTAAACCCTGGCTTCACAAGCATGTCCTACCAAACAATGCATGCATTACTGCTACGAGCGGACAGGATTTTACCAAAATCCAGACAATTTAAACATTAAGTGTTGATTCAAGCAGTCAGGGTTTGTATCAAACAGGGAGACCAAATGACTGCTCAAATAGAGCTGTATCTCATACTTACCCAGAAAACATTACCCCTTAAAGGGAAACACAAGACTCAATTTCACCAGTTCAAGTGAGCACACTGTGTGAAACAAACTCTGATCTGCAATTCAGTATTTCGGCAAACATACAAATAGTAAAGTGGAAAAATCTGTTCTTACCTACTAGTATGGTATAAAATACCCCTCGTAGCTGATGCTGTCTATTCTTAAAAGAGCAACCTTCTGTACTCAAAGACTGTCCCCTGCGTCACTGGCTTCTTGCGAAGATCTTGCTACTTCTTTCCCTCAGCTGGCTTCCACGGCTAGCCTCAAGCTCTGCATGTAAGCTAGCCACCGCCGCCCAAGGTGACAGCAGCTACAGGCCTAGGGATGGCTTTCCTGTCCCACTTTGAACATTGAAAGGTCTTTGATGGAGAGACGAGGCTTCCAAGACCATGGCAATGATATATAGTGTTGGAGGAACCTGAACAATGCTTAAAGATCTAGACTCAATTCGAACCCTTTATCTTGCATGCTGTACTTTGCACAAAAAGAAAAACCAAGGCCGTTGGAACCACACAGTCATACTCCATGCACTCCTGAGGTGCGATTCTAAAAGGGAGGATGTACAGTATACCACACAAGCAGAAAGGTCTTCATAACAAAAGAACGACCATCATCGCAACCCAGTCACTGCAGAAGGGCCGTGGCATGTTACAGATTCACAGGCGACCAGATTGAGCGAATGAACAGCAATTCAAAGGCACCCGAGGCATTCCCTTTAAGGACACCATATTAAAATCTCCCACCTATGTTAAATTAAACGCACATTTTAAAAAAAACTGAAAGATGGTTTATTTCAACTTGATTTGTCTGTTACATTAAAAACACCAGATGGGCATTACAAAAAAAAAAGCTACATAAAACCCCTGGAATGTTTTACACTTCACACAAAAAGCAACTACATAAGTCCCCCCCGCCTCTGACATGATTTTTGTCTTCTCTATTTAATGAGCACTTCTCTTCATGTCGCAGCTGAAACCTGCCACAACTGCGCTTGGCTGAGCAGAAATAGGGAGTAAACCTGCAGCTTCCCTGTCACTTCTCTGGCTCTCCTCTCCTAAGTACTGATTCCTGTTGGACAATATGGAACAAGATTGTTAAACTGGGCACTGTCCTCCTTTAAGAAAAGCTGCTTAACAGGGCCACAGAAATCAGAAGCAAGCCTTCAGATTTTCAGACTATTGTCTTTCGCTTTGGGAAGCAAGATCCAAAAACCGATATTTAAATTTAAAATCAATTCCAATTCGGGATTCCAACTCCAAGAGTTTGGAACAACAAACATGAAGGTTTGCTGCTGGGTCCCTCAATTCAAATGTTTACGCAAATAAAAGAGACTAAATGTAGAACAAAATACAAAGCGCTTAATATTCCTTTAAACTAATCTCAATGGCCTTATGGGATCTACAGATACTCTGAATTGTTGCCAAATCAAGTTACAGTAAGGAACTAAAGCTACAAGTGACCAGCCAATCAGAGCAACGCTGTGCTTACCTCTCAATTAGAACCGGCGGCCTCCAGATCCCCCGCCGTAGCCACCAGAGCCGCCCCCATAACCGCCTGCAAAACAAACGTGGTGCAGATGTCCAGAACGGTTTGTGCAAAGATGCGGATCCGTAGCTTGCGGGTTAAACAGACAGGACGGGGGTCTCACCGCCGTATGGGCCGCCACTGTTCCTGCCACCAAAGCCACCGCCTCCTTTCATCGGGCCATAATTCGAAGAGGACTGGCTGTTGTAATTTCCAAAGTCATTATAGCTGCCCCCTCCGAAGTTCCCTGCAAAAGAAAGGACCCTGAGACCCTTCTACAAGAGCAAGTTACTGGGACACTTTGCTACTGGGTCCCAAGTTAACCAGGCCCACAAGACAAAACTCACCACTGCCAAAGTTTCCACCTCCTCCTCCTCCTCCTCCTCCTCCTCCACCATGGTTGTAGTTCTCATACCCTCCATTTCCTCCATACCCTCCTTGGTTGCCATATCCTTGGCCTCCACCATACCCACGGCTCCCTCCATAACCAGGGCCGCTACTGTATCCATCTGAGGAGACAAGATACCGTGTCTGGCAGCCCGACTCTCACCGAAAGCCACTCTACATTTTATCCAGTTGAGAACAAATAACAGAATCGAAATTGATTAGCAATGGGACAAAAGCATATTAACCTTTCATAAATCTGGCAGATACATACACTGCGGCTTGTTTTGAGCTTCTACAGATCACACTCGTAACTCCCCAGTCTGATAAATCAGCATTTCTCAAACCAGTCCCTGAGGAACCCCGGAGCGTCTTCTCCCAGTCCCCTGGGAGGAAGCGAAAACCTGTACTGGCTGAGGGGATCCCTGAGGACTGCTTTGAGAAACACTGATAATCGACAAAGCTGAGGGAATTTCAAAGTGCCATTAGACATTATTCCTGTCGCTGCAACAGCTACAGACACCAGGAGACACTTCTGCACTTTCACACAGCATTAGATACAAAAGGTGCCTTTTCTCACCATCACCCCCAAAACCATTGTAATCGTCTCCATCATAGTTACTCCCACTGCCTCTTCCTCCTCCAAAGCCACCTATAAGATGTCAAAAAGGAATCAGATGTGCACCCCATCAGCCACACATGGACGTTGGGCTCTAGAGTGTTAGATACCTCCATAGCCACCACCGCGGCTGAAGTTTCCAGCTCCGCCACCTCCGCCCCCCCGTCCTGAGAACACACACACACACACCACTTTAGGGGCCTGAACTCACAACCATCAGAAAAAGCCACCACAACAGTTCATAGACCGGGTTACCTCTCATATTCATCCCTGCAGTCATCATTTCTTGTTTTGATAGAGCTTTTCTGACTTCACAGTTATGGCCGTTCACTGTGTGGTATTTCTGAACTGCAGATATTTTTTAAAACACAACAATGACTATGATATAAATATTAAATCACAAGGTTTCAAACTGGGACTACAAGCAAGCAGGAAGAAGCATTTTTAGACAAAATACAAATTCAATGAAAACTCACTGACGATCCTGTCAACCGAATCATGGTCATCGAATGTCACAAAGGCAAAGCCCCTCTTCTTTCCGCTGGCTCTGTCTGTCATGATCTCAATCACTTCGATCTTGCCAAACTGCTTGAAGTAATCCCGGAGGTGGTGCTCCTCTGTGTCTTCCTTGATGCCACCAACAAAGATCTTCTTCACAGTCATATGAGCACCAGGTCTACAGGAGTCCTGAGGAAATGCACAGACGCATCTATCAACGCTGCACATCTCCTAGGTAAAAATGAAATTGAGACTTCATAAAAAGTATAGGTGCCCCACCTCTCGGGACACCGCCCTTTTTGGCTCTACCACCCTGCCATCCACCTTGTGAGGTCGGGCAGACATGGCTGCATCGACCTCCTCCACAGAAGAATATGTGACAAACCCGAATCCTCTCGAACGCTTTGTATTGGGATCCCTCATGACCTGCAAAACGGGAGGAAAATGCATCTGACCAGCTGGACAATATACACAATTGCACAATTAGCGAGCAAAAAAAGTGGAGACTCACCACGCAGTCCGTAAGGGCTCCCCATTGCTCAAAGTGAGCTCTTAGGCTCTCATCAGTGGTTTCGAAGCTAAGTCCCCCTATGAAGAGCTTGCGAAGCTGCTCCGGTTCTCGCGGGGCCTGTGCATGGACGAGGCAAATCAGCAACACTGCCGAAGCATGTAGTTTTAAAATCATTGGGACTTATACGAACATAACATGGAGTACATATGGGGCGTTTTTAAATATCCTTCATGCTACTGAAGGTCCAGCACCCGGAATAGGTTTGGAGAATTTACGGATCACAAGTTAACATCAGTAGGTGTAGTTCTAAATATCGGCTATACTCTCAGGCCTGACACCGAACCTCTAAAGTGTGCGTGTGTGTGTGTGTGTGTGTGTGACGGGGATTTTTTTTAAAAAAAAAGGTATTAAAAAGAACGCCGCCATGTTTGCGCGATCCCCGGGAAGAAGACAGACATTCTGTCCCGGCTATTTTTAAAAAAATACCTTGACTGACGGAAGACGTTGATATGTGAAAAATTTTCTGGTCTGCCCAAAAACAGGAACAATTAAAATTATATTAGCGAATACGAAAAATACCCCTTACGGCCACGCGGACAGCGGAATCCGTTGCAAAATGGCGGACCGAAACTGATACGTCGGTCAATAATGTGCAAACTATGCAATATCAAGTAAGCGGTAACCCAGAGCTTCAACATGTTCATATATACCACAAACCTCATAATCATTAGTTAAACATAAATATACACATATAATACTAAAACACTGCTGGCTATGCAAAGAGGGCAATTGCGTAACGCAGAAATATATACAAATAATCTTATAAAACCTTAAAATCGATGGGAATAATATTTAAAAACCAACAGTGCTACCCATATTAAGACGTACCTCCTTAGACATGCTGCAAATTGTTTCGCTACTACGTCGCACAAGCAGAAAAACACGGTCAGATTCGCAGAAACAGACCACGAAGCCTACAATGCCTCATTAATGAAAATGGGGTCTGCGCTTTAGCCCCCTCTATCGGGCAACTTTTCGACACGTGATTGCGAGCGACGACTCCTGCAAGATGATTGGACATAATTTCACTCGAGTCCGACTTCCTTCTACTTCTACACCAATTGAATTACATTTATGAAATAATGAAGTCAAACACCTGTCTCATTAAATGGATGGACGTTCTCTGCTATTTAGTACTAAGCATTTGTAGTTACGGGTCTTTGCATGTTGTGTGGTACTGACGTTAAAGAACATATGCATAATGTTAATATACTTGTAAATATACAGAACAGTACAGTAGCGTTTTAATTAATGCATCTATGGACCTGAGTCTGTCAATAAAAATCATTGAATTAATAAAGACGTCAACGTGTTATATAAAATGCATTCATGTTGTTTAGCATGGTTGATACCGAGTGGTTACGTTTAATTTAATGGCGGCAGCAGTAATTCAGTGGCGTGGATTAGTGTGAAATCACGATGGGGCCGGTACTTCAGCAGGCGCGCAAATGTGACCAGAAATTTCGCGTTTTTTCTTTTTGGCGCGTACGTGCGCAGTGGGTCAGAAGAACCGAGGTGTATAGAAAATTTCTGAAAAAGCGTAATTACATAGAGGAAGTGGGTCAGATGTGGTCTTATTTTACAGGTGAGCTTTTATATAATAACGACTAGGATAATTTGTTTAGTAGCTGTCCGTTTATTCGACGAGCTTAAATTTAGGACGCACTAGACGTGTGAATATGTTTTTGAAGTTGCCGCATTTCGCGGTCTTCTGTCCAGCAGTATGCAACGCAACAGTAAAACCTTGTTTAGACTGCTGGTTCTTCGAAGGGGACGACGTGAGAAGCGGGGAAACAGCGTCTACCGAGGTGGGCGGTTACTGTATTGAAAGATTGATGATAGGCGGGCATGATGACCAATCAGACGTTTAAAGTCTGCTGGCTGACGGGCATCGCGCTTTATAATTGGAGATTTACCAATAGCCGGAAATGTGGAAGGTGGGATTTCCTGTAAGGAACCTTCGCGTACCTTCAAGTTGCGTCGCATCTCAGACATGTGTGTTTATGTTGATTTTTGCTGTTTGTTCGCTTACCGACTATCAGGTACGGACATTGCAAGTGTCTTGCAAAAAACGCAGTAGTCAGTAGTTTTGCATATCCATCTTTAAATGGCAATTTCTGACTTCTTAATCTTCTTAAGACGAACTGTAGAAGTGTGTCATAGTATTCCTAATCTCCCACTATCCCATGATTGTGTACTCCATATGGAGTTGTTAGACTATAGTGCTGCTTTTGCGACGTATGATGCTTAATATGATTAATTTTCCCCTGTGATTTACTCGCAAGCCAAAACACTTTATGCCAATTGTTATTGATAAAGAAAATTTCAAGACGCTGTTGCCATCAACTTGCTTCTGTATATCTTTTCATCTAGGTTTTATTATCTGTGAACGGTAACACTTGAACTGAGATAAAGACGAAACGTTCCTGGGTCCAATAGACCTTGTTTTATTTAGTTTTGCGTGGTTTGTAGTTGTTTAACACTGATGCGTTTGTGTAGTGCTTGGGATTTTGCAGCTGCAGATGCGGTTTGAGAATGAAACTCTCATGATCGATATTGATGACATTAAAAGGTTAATTTGTCGACATTTGTAGGGCGGTGGCATGTCCTGTACTTTACGGGGCCGGGGTGAGTTTCCCGAAGCCGCCTTAACGCTACGTCGTTAGTAAGTTCTATGTTAAAAGATAGAACTCACTTCCTGGCGATCTTCCGTCTTGCATAGTGTGCTGCGTGGAGTGTGTCACCGATGTATGTAAAAAAAATAAATATTTGCTGTTTGTCTCTGTTAAGATGCAATGATCAAGTCTTGGGGGGGCTCTGAAACACAGGGAGGTGTCTGTACAGGCCGTGTGCACATAGACCTAAAACAACTGACCTTATTTTCATTTTCAGGTGGGAAACATCTGTTGCTCTGCGGAGAGTAAGGTGCAACGATATCTTCAATTGCTATTTTCACGTTTGATCTCAAACAGATTATTAGCAATCCACCGACTGCGGTTGTAAGTAAAGGGTAAGATACAGTATTCTGAAGAGAAGTTGCCTTCTTTATTGTCTATCTTCTCTGGGTGGATCTGTAAAATTCAATGTCTTATACTTGCATTCTAATATTTTATATATGTTAATGTTTAAGGACCCCCCCGGCCC